>JACBWW010000010.1:1996094-2058277 GCA_020086605.1 Lanius collurio | reverse complement strand
CGCGCGCCCGCGCGGCCGCCGCTGCGGCAGGAAGCAAAGATGGCGGGGCTGGGGCGCCGCCGCCGTGAGGGGGAACGCGGGGCTCCCGCGATGTGAGGGGCGCCGCGGGGGCGGCGGACGGGCCGCCGGGAGCCGCCGCCGGCCCGTGGAAGTGCCTCGTGTAAAGCACTCGGGGTATTGCAGATATATCGCTGTTCCATAATAAAAATCGGAGGTGTCCGCCTGCCTTTGTGACCACAACTTATATTCTGCAATTTGATGTTTTTTTAGGTTCTAACAGAAAACAAAAGGCCTCAGAGGAGGAAGCAAAGAGTTTTAAAGGTAACCGATGATTGCTTTGATATTTATCCCCTCCCATTTTGAGCAGCATTTTCTTGTCATACAGCTCAGGAAGGCAAAGGGTTAACGCTGGGTAGCGGCGCTTTCCAGCTATTCAGCAGATTAGCTAATTTTAAAAGCACAGATCATGTCCTTTCTTTCCTCTTTCTCTCCAGCATGTTGTAGACATATTTGAACCTTCCTGCACAAGCCTGCAGACCAAAAGTTTGCTTTCCCTTGCATTGAACGTTCCCTTTAATTTCTTCTGTTCCTAAGTTTCATACTTCCAAAGGTAACAGTTAAATGTTTGTAGCATACAGGTTTTATGGCATCTGAAATTTCTTGTGTAAAGTTAATGTTAAACTGAAAGCCAAGTTAACAAAATTGGATTTTTTATACTTACTTTAGCAAAGTTTTGATTTCCTCTTTTTCTTTAGACTTTAGAATACCTCAGCTGAAACCGAAAATTCTGTAAGCTTAAAACAACCTTCAGTTTCACGTGGTAACACGTTCCTTCCACACTTTTAAGATGGCTATCTCTCATGATAACAAAAGATTGGTCTTTCAAATACAAATGTCTTAGTTTTTTTACCAAAATACAGACTTGCTACACTCATGGCTAATGTATGTGTGGGGAGCTTGTTTTGTTTTTAAGTAACAGGTAGTATATTGGTATTGTTTCTTTCAGTCAATCTTTAGAATGTTTTGAATATAAATAAGTCATTAATTCTGTTGTTGCAAACTAACATGTTGGAGGATGGATGGGGCAAGTAAGATGGATGGGATGTGTAAGATGAAGCTAGTGAAAATAGGAACAAAATATAGAGTGTTAAACTTATTTTGTTGAGCTATTCCCGTATAGTAGCTAAATGAAATAAGATAGTTTAGTAATGTTTCAGTATACTAAAATTTCAGAAGTTATTAGACATACTGGATTTGATAAATGCTGACTGGTCTGCATTGTAATTTTTCTTGAAAACATCACAATTTCTTAACAGTTTTGTTGTCACTGTTACACTTTACAGAAACTTTGGCAAAACAGACCAAAGTTATGATTAAGTAAGGAGCAAATAACCTGTCCAACCTCAAGGGTGCCTGTCTTTTCATGTGGAGTAGTTGTGCAAACCACCTACCTGTGTGCTAACACTAATTGTGGCAGTACAACACTAGCACTATTTTTTTTTCATTAAAATAATTAAGCCATTAGTATTTTCATTGTTGTGGGTATGATTTTAATTATTAATTTTAACTACTGCTGCTCTTTGTAACATAGCACATGGGTGTAGCTAAAACCTGAAATATTTACTCAGTCTGTGTTTTGTGCTGTTGACAGTAGCGTGCAAAATAAGAAGTGTTTGTAAATGAGCTGGTTTATAATGTGTAATTGGTGTGATGCCTGTTCTGGCAAAGTGTGGAAAATGTCTTTTTTTGGTCACAGACAGATACTTTGTATTGGGTGTCTGTCTGCAGCAGTGGCGTAAGTTGGTCTTCGGGTTTTCCTCTTGAGTTCATTTTGCCACTGTTTGTGATTTGATGGCCAAGCAGGTTGCTATGCAGTATGGTTCTGTCATTCCTCTCCTTTCCAAAAAGCCTTCTGAAGAGTTATTTTCCACCCTTGGCTCTTGAATGGAAAGGCTTGTCTGGTTCTGTGTGTGTGTAGTATCCATGTCAATCGTTGGACCTGGGTTGATTTCTGGTTTGACTTTTCCTTTGCTGAATTGATTTGGTGGTATTTCCTGTTTGGTTTTAGGTACTGTTCCTTGTGTTTTCTAGTATTTGTCCTTGTTTTGTGGTGCCAAAGTGTGTTTCCTAAGAGTTTGTTCAATTGCATCCACCAAAGAAGGCACAGTACTTCTAAAGGCATCTCATGTAATGCTGCATTGGGGTTAGTGGGATTGGCCTTTGTTTTTGGATGGGAGGAGGGTGGCTGAGCATCTTAAGTTACATTGCAGCTCTGTCAGCTGCAGTAAACTTTAAAAAAGCTGCATAATTTGCAGACTTCTTTACTAGGACGTTTTTAGAAATGTAACATTGTTATATGGCTCTAACCTGGCTTCTGCTATTGGTGGGACAGCCATGTAAAGTAGCATTGTCTTATCTGTTGAATTATAACTTTAGTGTTTGATTTTATGGTTGGTAGTGGCTGAGGGCATCTGACCAGTGACATTTTCAAACTTTCGACAGGATATGTTCTTTTTTCTTTGTATTTTCTTCAAGTAGTATTCTTAACTTTTTTAAAGGAAGATTTGTAGTACTTTCTTCCAATAATACATGGATTTTTTTTTATTCCTAACCTTCCTAAGTTGTGATAGATGCACATTTATTTACTTATTTCTAACTGTGCTGCTTAGGACCAACCTATTCACAAATTCTGTACAGGGGGAAATTAAGTGGTGCTTTCCAGTTGAAAATGCCTTGGACAGATATAAACAAGACTAAAAGTGATACACACTATTACACTATACCTTTTGTGGCCTATTTATAATTTTCCACACTCATGTCTTAATGCTGTCTGATTATTGGAGGACTCATTTAGGAAATTCATCTATGCCATAAATACTGTATTAGGTTCTTCATGTTTATTTTGAACGAACATGTGAAATATTAATCACTTCTAGCAAGCAAGTGCTCATTAAAGAGTCTTTGTAAGCTCACAGTAATGGATATGAGGGAGGGAATATATTTAGTTTTCCTTAGGGTTTATATTGTGTTCTTTTCCCGGTAAAGCAGACACTTCTTTAATTTTGTTCCTGGTAATAGAAAATCTATATAGGAGGGATTCATACTTAAAAATTCATTTTCCTATGTTTCAAAAGTCACATTATACGCCCTGTTTCACTTAACATCATCTCTTTTAGCCATTTACTGGTGTTCTAACTCAGTTTGGGCAGTGCAGTGCACCTCTTCCTAAGGATGGGGAAATGCCTGCAGTCATTTGCAAGTTCATTAACACACAGCTTAGAAGAATGGGACAGTTGCACGTGGCATTGTGTTGTCAGGAAAATCTACGCTTGCCATGTGTAGGCAGCAGTGGCACCAGTAAGGAAACCTCCCCACAGATCAACAGGCAGCTGGTGAAGCACAATCCATGGTCTTTCCTGAGGGTTCTGGGGAGCCAAGGCCGCCTTTTGGGTGGCTGTGGGTGTTTGTTGCCCTGATGGAGATTAAAGAAACCCAAAACAACAAGAAGAAATAAAAAAAGAGAGGGGGGAAAATAGGGAAGAGACTGTGGGAGAAATCCAGAATTACATATGCAGTGCTAAATGAGTTTTGTGACTGCCTGCACAGTCTGTGTTCTCTGGTTCTGTTTGTGTTTCTGCATAAACATGGCAGTGGTGATCGAGGGCGCCAGGAAAGTGCCAACAGTGCCTGCTCACGCTCTGTGAAATCCCCTCAGCTGCAGACAAGCCAAAAGCCAGAGATGACTCAGTATCTAGAACTTTGGGGTTGTTTATAAACATCATATTAGGAACATAAAAGTTTCATTTCCACCAAGGCTGCAAATAGCTGATTGAGCTATTTTTCTCCTCCCTACATACAAAGCATAATCTTGAAAAAAAAAAACCAAAAAACTTTAAAACAAAATTGGCTTGGCAGACCTGCCATTGCCCTTTTTGTGATGCAGTTTTAGTTTTACAGCTCTAAGAAACTAAAAAGACACTTTTTTTGATCAAGGTCATGTGTATGTTAACAAGGTTTAGGAAAGGAAGTGCTAAGTTCATGATAATGCTTGGAGTGAGCAAGGATTGAACTGATTTTGAACATTTATTCTAAATTATGGTGCATATTTTTAGTGCAGAATATCTGCCAAAATATTTAGCTGGATGAAATGAAATTTTATTACTTTTTTCCTCTTCTAACTGAGATATGAGCAAGTCAATGGATAGAATTGCACTGCTGTGGAATTTTACAGGGAAAGAAGGAAGAATGGTACAGTACAAGTTGGAAAGGATATTGTCCAAAAAGCACTTATCCTATTTGTTGTGTTTTTTTTTTAAATAGACATTATCACCTTGGAGCATATTCATTTGGTAAATACCATTTAAAATTGCTCTGAGTACTGGTCGAAAGTTTCTGCCTGTTTTTTGCTCCCTTTTTTCTCCCTGTTTTTGATAGATGGACCTTATTTTTTCTATTTGAGCATCCTACACAAATCAGTTAACTTATATTCTTAAAAGTAAGGTAATTAGCTGTTACTTGGATTTTTTCCAACATTTTTTGAAATAAATGTTCTAATTTTCACCTTTTTCAAGGTGAATGTGCATCTGTCTAAATGTAATGAAATCTTTGAATTTTTTTACTCCTGGTAGGCTCATGGACCCAGTTGCTGTGAACAGGCATGATTATGGTTGTGATTTAGCATGGGGCACTTGCCTGTGCAGCTTTCCCAGCACTTCCACATGAATGCACTCACGAACATACGAAGCACTTGCATGTTGTTTGTACAGTTCTGCCAGGACTACTCATGTATGTAGATGTTTTTGAGTAGTGCTCTAACAAAGAAAACCTTTGTGAGTGATCTGTAGATTATTAATCCTACTGTAGTTATTTTCTCATCCTTAATTTTCCCAGTTTCTGATAGAGCTGAAGCCTGTCCCTTGTGGACTCATTCATGGGGTGTGCAGAGATGCTGGGCTGCCCTTGCCCCCTTTTCCTGTAGGGCTCTCTTAATCAGTGCTGCTGCCTCTCCCATCCATGTCTCCTCCTGTCCCTGTGCACTACTGTGCTGCTTTTTGCCCCACAACTCCCCAAAGTGTTGAGGGAAGAAAGGGACACTGTCCTTGGGGAGGAGACGGGGAGGAGCAGGGTTTTGTGTTTTAACTCATTTGTTGCTGTGGCAGAGCAGTTGTGAGGATAGTGCCACTCCTCAGGGGTTGGTGGGGGCAGAGGCACATCGATGCTGGGAAGCACTGAGTAAGGCCAGGCTGAACCTCCTGATCACAGTGGTTTTGAAGGGGTTTGCATGTTTTGAATCACTCTTTATTTGTAGATCATGACTCTCATGTTTTAGTGCAGGGCCTTCCACTTTATTGTATTTAGAAGTGAAGCTTCAAAAAAGGTAGAAAATGTTTGTGATCAAAAATGTCATAAAATATCCAGTAAAAGCAGCATCCTTTGAGGAAAGGAAGGAAAATGTACATGAGGAGATGGTGAGTTGTGTAGGTATATTGACTGATATGTTGTTTAGATGTTCTCAATAAAGTATTACAAAATAAATACAGGATTTCTCTTCCAGGTGTGTTGTTTTGTTGATATTGTTTGAATTCATTACTGCATTATGAGCTTTATTCAATACTTGTACTTGCTGTATGTAATGCAGGCATTGAAATAACTGAGATGGATCTGCCAATTCCAGTAATCTGTTCTCAGTATGCTGCTCTCCATTCATTTATTGACAGGAATAGCTAAAAAATGCTGTGAAAATGGGTACTACCTGTTTAGGATCTGATACCATATTGCCAAGTAAGTTTGTTTATTGCTTTTAGCAGTTGGTATGGGAGCAAACCATGGAGAAGCCCTAAACTTACCTGAGTGGCAGCAGATTTTTCACTTCTGTGAATTTTTTTTTTCCTTTCTGCCATGTTATACCAAGATTTTTGTTCAGTGTTACTGATTATGGGAAAGCTAATTTAGCTGATACGACAGCAAACTTTCTCATTGACATTAGCAGGAGCCTTGCTTTTGTAGAGGCCAAGAGATCTGATTGCTACTCTAAAATAAATTCCTAATTACAGGATTTCATTGGGGAGGGAAGAAGAATTCATGCTTTATTATTAAATGCTAAATGCGTGAAACTTAAATGAGATAAAGAAAAAGGAAAACAGCATTTATATATAAGCCACCAACAATAATCCCTTTTTATTTATTAATGTAAAATTAGTATATAGGCTATATACAACAAGGCTGTCCTTGTTGTCCTAACAACTTTAATATTAAGCCTTCTAGAATATTAGCATTTTTTGAAGCTCACTTACAATTGAGTGGTTTGTGTCTTGACTGAATTCCTTTCTCAGTGTTTTGTTGGTGCTGTGTATATTGCATTATAATTTAATCAGTGCCCTATAGTAAAATGGAGCTCTACATTTAATTTTCCTAGAATAAGGGGTATGGACTTGTGAATAAGAGATAAAACTGCTCTGTGTTTATAAATGCAAATTCACTTTTGTGACAGATGATCACTGTCTGAATTCTGCAGTGCAAATACCACTGTTGCAGTGCTGCTCCATAGCACCATTGCTGTTATTCCAGGATGGAAGTGAAAGCTGCTACTCCTGTAAATAGCAAGTGGAAGTTACAGTGCAAATTCTGCTTTGAGCTTTATTTAAACCATAGGTGTACAAGCTCTCAGACAGAAGAGGAAAAATAATTTGCAATTTTTTAGGCTTTTTTTCCTCAGGAGAGTAAGCAACACATAGATGAAAAATCCTGAATAGGGCTGCCCTGTAGCCTGATGCCTTAAGTGATCAGCATGACTATTTCTTTTTCTTTTTATTAATCTGAATTAAGCTGTTCCTCTGACATACCTGTCACTGACTTTTCTGTTTCTAAAGAGTGTTATTTACTGCTTTTTGTCTTGTGGCCCCTCATCAGCTTTAAAACCAGGCTAGAATGGTGTTGTGTGTCCTTAGCAGTTCTGGTCTGAGAGCTGCTACCAACATGTAGTAACTTGTAAATAATGTAATTGGTTGTACAACAGATGGTGGGGCACTGAACCTTGGTCCTAAATTAAGGAGCTGAATATCTTCCTGCTTAGATTACAGGAACTGTGGAAAGTTATGTTGGTATCTTAGCAGTTTGGATCTTTACTGCACTGAACCTGAAGAGAAGTTAACTTGTCTCAGTTTTTTTCACATGTGGTAAACTCAGGAAAGATCATAATGAATACTTGTTCTTGTGCTGGGAGGTTGTAAGACTGTATCCTTTTATTTGGCTTAAACATAATTTTTTTTTAAAATAGCTCAAAGAACTTGAATTTGAAAATTCCCATGGATGAAAAGTGCATCCAAAAACCTAACAAGATACTTAAAAAATTTCTTTGCTCTATCTCGCTGCAAAAATGTGCACCACAGTTCAAGGCCAGATTTCTCTGGCCTTAACTTATAGTCCCTGAGTCTTGTTATACTTTTGTCTACTAGAACAAGGAGCCCTCTGTTATCAGCATTATTTTCCACATAGACTGAGCAGGAGTTTGTGGCTTTTCAATTTTCTTTCTCTTTGGTGAATTTCAGAGAGTGAGTAGAGAGTGAACTTGAGGCTTTCACTTCAAGATGTTTCAATCCTTTGTCGTTCTTGTGGTCCTTGAAGCCCTCTCCAGCATATCAATGTCTTGCTTGAATTGGGGATGCCAGAACAGGATGCTTTATTCTGCTAGCAGGTGTAAAAGCACCAAGTACAGGATAGAAAGTAACCAGTTGTTTCCTAATTATACTGTTATTTATGCACACAAGAATCTAACTGACCCTTTCAGCCATAAAGTTGCACCAGGAGTTTCTGTAGTTACTATGCAGTTGATAATTGACCATGTTAATGTCCTCCTGGAAGGCACTGCTTTCCAAGGTAGAAACCTGCCTTTTGTGAATACAGTCCCACGTCTCTTGATAAATACACAATTTCTCCTTAGCTGTAATGAAATGGTTGTCTAGCCAGCTTTATTTAGGAAGCATCATGTCTGGCCTTTGAATTATTTGCTATTTTTATAAGTATTAATTTACTGCTCTTTCAGATTGTTGCTAAGAATGTTGCACATGGCTGTGATTTGCTCCCTGAAGCCCCTGTTATGGACACTGTGATCATTCTCCATTTGCATGGAAGGGCCAGGCAGCACTTCCTTAACACTGTGCTGATGGTTTCATAAATGAGTAGACCACAAGAGATATTAGCTAGGGTGGGTAAATTCAGGGACTAAATTTCTTTCATGTCTGCTTTTGAGCTAAAGCACATTAGGGGAAAGTTCTATTAGGGAATACATATTGCTGCTGATTGTATAATTTTTCTTTTCTGGCTTAATTGAGTGCTATATTTTCCAGAGCTGCCAAGGGTCTCTTTTGAGTGCTTGGTTTCAGTGTTGAAGACAAATGATTGAGTAATTCAAAACAGCAGTAAAAAACCAAACTAAATCCAAACCCCAAGGAAAATGAAAATGATCAGGCTAGATGCTTGTTTATATTTGCTTCTGTGGCATAAAAATTACAGTAATGTTTGGGGGTTTTTCTTTCTTAACAAATCCACTTCTTGGATGCCTGTGTAGGTGAATGGGGTGTCCTTCACGCTCTGTTTTTCTTACTCCTGTTTCTAGCTTTTATGAGATAGAGCTAGGAGTTGATGGAAACTATTTGAGTTTGTGGCTGAGAGAGCCTATTTCCAAGTAGTAACCAAATAAATACATTTCTGTGAGAGTCACCATTTGAAACCTTTACAGTCAGAATTAGTATCCTGTAGTTTATTTTGTTAGTAAGTGTATCCTTTAGGTGTGATACTGTATATTTTCTTTGCAAGTGGTCTCAGTGGAGTTGTTAGGTGAGTGGGAGGGCTCTGCTCTGGTAGTGGTGTAGGAGAGAAGAGAGGAAAGATTTAAAGATTTGGAGGCTGTAATGTTCTAATTCCTCCTGGAAAGACATGATAAGGAGCTTTTCTGGTGGGAAGGTTGGCTGGTGTTTGAAGAACATAGCAAAGAGAATATAAATGTAGACTAAATGGAGAAGAAACTGAGAGCTAAGCTGTAGCTTAGAGAATGTTCTTTGCTGTTGTGGCTACAAATTTGGGGAAAAAAAGCAACCAGCAACGAGAGCAGACTTTTCAGCTGTAGTAGGATCCAGTGTGAAATGGTACCTGCTGTGATGCTCAAGTTGGTGACGGGGTGGTTTTATTCTCAGGGAAGTTAGAGGTGGCAGGGATCCCTCCAGGAAAACCTGAATGTCCTGCCCCAGGTCAGGTTCCTTTCTCCAGATTTGCAGAGCCTCTTGTTCCCCTGAGTTTTTGTATAAATCAGCTTCTGTGGTAAAACTTATCAACATAATTTTGCCAGGTCCTGTCCTAGCCCTCAGGAACAAAGCATCTTATATATTCAGGCTGTGTAACATTAACAAATGTCCCCAGTCTGTTTCTCTGGATTAAGACCTATAGAAAATGTGCCTTAGCTGGGCCACTGTAGGAGTGTGGTACCTGGAGAGACTCCTTCATGTCCACAGTTAAGCAGTGTGCTGGTTACTGCTTTGTGCCTATGAAGAGATTGACGGGGAATATGCCCCAGCTTGCAGCTTGGCCTCTACTCTGCTGTTCTCGGGAGCCTGCTTGGACACCCTGTTCAGGCTGCAGCCTTGGGCAGTAACCTATAGCATGTTGCTGCTGTCTGCGTTATTGCAGTAGTCAAACATGTCACATGGTCTGAAATAGTTTATTCTTAAATGCATTATTGTATCTGCCTTTATTTTAATGAAAACAAAACAAACTGAAAAGGAAACTTAGCTGTATTGAGGAGGTGGCTTTTAGCTTCCACAGCATCCCACCTTACATTTGCCTCTGTTCTAACCAGCACATGGTTTCCTACATAGCACTTGGTATAAACAACTGTTTCTCCACACCTGTGCTCTGTCTCCCGTCTTATCCTTGTGTTATCTCCTTATCCCTGTATGTTGGTCCTGTCCAGTGCAAGTCCTTGATTCCACTGAATTTCTGCATGTCCTGGGGAGCAGACACTAGACAGCAGGAATAAATGACAGAAGAGTAAATTGCTACTGGCCAGCTGGTTGGTGTTTTCTTGTCTCTTGGTGAGCCAGTGACATCTGACAGTCGGACCATTAATCAAACACCTTGTTTGAATGTTAGATGGAAGTACATTTGGGGTCTTTTCCAAAGAGTTTTTCTGAAACAAAACTTATATTGTGGTTTTGGAACTCTGAGGAGCTGCCAGATCTGTCCCAGCTTGGAGGGGTATGTGGGGCTGGCTGTGTGGCTGCAGACACTGAAGCAGGATCCAGGCTTACCCATGGTACTGCAGCTTGCAAGCACTTCTCACCCACTCATCCTTTTGTGCTGATGAATGTTGTGACCCTGGAAGAGCTGTCTTCTGGGTCATCCCAGTTTTTGGCACAAGCAGAGGGTGCAAGTATTGTTTGGTCTGTTGGGCGCTGCATTGTTATGGGACGTGGGCAGAATCTTACAGGCAGGGTTGCTTAGGGGGGACTTGGCATTGGTTGTTGTGTTACTCATCAAGATTTGCTTTTAGAGCCATTTTATCAGTAGTTGTATAGGCCATCATCTGTTATTTTTTGTTTATGAGAGTAATTGCTCATGGTGGTGTCCTTTAGTACAATGTGTGTTATCACCTGTAGAGGTTTGAAATGAGAGACACAAATCAATGACCTGCTCGCTGTTCAGATGTGGAAATATCTTTGGGGTAGTTTAAGCACTGCATTTTGATTGTGAATTGGTGAATTCTGCATTACTTTAGGGGCATTGTGTGTTAAGAGAAGTTAATAGTAAGTCTGACTCTTTTCAGAATGTCAAATGATGTGCTGTAACTGGCTGTTCATGTGTGCTGGAAGCACCTGCTCACAGAGTGAATTCTTGTGTGTGTATATGAGATAATATCTGGTTGAAGTTTAAGTAATACAGCAATGGTTGCAGCAGACTCTGTGGTTCCTGTCCTAATAGCACAAACTACTGCAGAGCCTAAGCTTGAGCATGATTTGTTAGTGGCTCATGTCTCCTGGCAGAGTAGAGCTCTCCTTAATGAGAGAGAGGGGAAATTACTACTATTGATCTGCTTTATTCTTCAGCTTTTCATTAAATTTGTGTAAAAGCCTTAGAAACTGATCAGCTCAGACTTCAGTGCTTAACTCCTGTGAAAGTTAACTGTTGCTTGGGGTTGTGGTATCCTTGTCTGTAGTTTCCACTGGGTTTTTTACATACAGATTTAGGACTTGAAGATAGATTGTTCCTAGGTTGAGGGGAAGAATCAAATGAGCTCTGTCCCTTGTAGTATGTCTGCATTTCTCTTTGTGGAGGAAAATATTAACCTCACATACTAACAGACTATCCAGTGGCCTTTTCTGTTTGTGAGGGGAGAAAAAAATGGTATCTTTTAGGATCCCCTGCAGTTCAGTAATAGATAAAGCAAGACAGCACTCAAAAGGCAGAGTTTGATTAAAACAATAACATCTGATTTTATGACAATATTTTGTCTTCATGTGGAAAAATAAAATATGAACTAACTCGTGCCAGTGATATGATTCATCTGTTTGGGTTTTTTTTTCCCTCTTGCATGTGGGCAGATTCTAGTAGTGTTGGTGGAAAATATGAAGTATGAAGAATATATTTTTTAAGCAATTACACCTTTGCTGCTGGGATCACTGGGGTTCTGTAGGGACACAGGACTGTACGTGTGCAGTACTAGCAGATAAAGGAGTATTCTGAGTATTTTTGAGTGTAGCAGTGCTTTTTGATCAGATAAAGTATTTTATTGAGGAACAGTCTGGTTGGGAGGACTGTGATGTACTGAGTGCTGTCAGTGGATTCTGTGTCAGATCTTCTCATCTCTGCTAATTGTGGATGAAGCTTCTTCCCTCCCTATGCCTCTTACTGCTCCCAAATTAGCAGACCTAGATTATTAGTTTTTTTGATGTAGTGAACAATCCCTCTAATGACAAATGGAATACAAAATATGGTGTTATGTTGAAAATGTGCGAATGATGGGGAATTAGTTTTCATCTATTTGATTTTATGTCCTCAGCCTCCTAATTGCCTGGATAAATAATTTTTAATAACAATTTTATATGGTTGGGCAACTTTTGGATTGGTAGAGATATTAGATGTACTTTTGCCTAAGAAAGAACAACAATTTCATATTCTAGCTCTTTCTGAAGTTAAGGCAATTGAAATTTAGATTTTTTGTAGGTATAGAATTGTGGAGTTTTTTACTCTTTTATGGTGGGTCAAAAAATATTTTCTGGTACAGTTACAGAGACCTGTGCAATGCATTTAACCCTGCTAGCAATAGAATTGTGGAACCCATTCAGCTTTTGTGGATCCCTTAGAAAGTGTTCAGTGACCCCCTGTGTCTGGGAATCTTTCACTAAAAATCACCAGGATTTTTAGTGGAAAAAAAAAAAGTGGAGGAGCTCCAGCTCACAGACTATTTGTCAGCAGAAAAGACATTAAATAAGGAATCTTTTTGTATATAGTATCTGTAGGCTTGACTTAGCTGCCTAGCTGCTGGACATGTTTTTACATGACATTTCTGTGGGACATTATGATGCCTCTCATAAGATCTAGGACATGCTATGGATTCTTGGGTTTGTGTTTTATCAATTGCAAGGTGACCACTGAGCTCCAGATAGAGCTGGCTCTGTGTGCCTTGTTTTGCTTGGAGGTTTCTGGCAATTCCATCTCAATGCTTACAATAATCATAGGAAAATATAAGCAAAATATATTTGAGTTTTCTCAGAAGTCCATACTCTTTGTTGGTATGACCACAGAACATTTCTGAGTTAACTGAGTAGTTCATACCAGGTGGTATTTTCTGGGCACTGCTATGAGGTAGTGCCTACATAGGGTTAATTAGCCTGTTGTATTGCTGACATCTGCTTTTCTTTTAAGTAGGGTTAAGGTTACAGGTGATTGAAGAACTCTTAAATGTTGCAATCAGATAAAGGACCAGCACTATCTATTGTGATCTTAAATTATTTTTTAAAAGAAAATTTAATATAAATAAAATGTGAATAACATACAAAAATTGGATTCCTGCCTTCATTACTGTTTCTGCCTAACTTTCTGCCTTAATTTGTTTTATTTTTGCTTTATATAACTCCTTACTTCATATCCATAATACTGTGTTAAGGCCCATATATATGTTATTTGCAGGCCACAATATTCTGACTCTGTCTAGATTTTGGCATTGCTTCAATCACTTGTACTGTATAATATCAGTGAAAGTGAACATTTTTAACAAAATATTAGAATTTAGCATTTACTGAAGTACAGTTATGAATAGCTTACATGAGACACTGTTGAGAAACCTGGAAATTTCCTTCTAAATACATAAGCTAAACAACTGTTTAAAGAGTAACTTCCAAGTGACCTGATGTAAATTGGCTTTCTATAAATTTCTGCTTAGGGCTTGTAATTATTTAAGGACTTGAAGCAAGAATGGTTGGTTTTCAGGATTACTGAGAATGTCCAACCAAGTAGTGTATTGGTTTAGCCAGTTTATTAGTCTAGCCAAATTAATGTAACTATGCCAAAATACTGCTGAGCTTTGTGGTATGAGCCTTTGGATTTCAGTCTTGCTTTTAAAAAAAGTTTTTAACCTATTTTTAATCTTCTTATACAAATTAATTAAAAATTGAATCCTTGCATCTAATTCTGAATGCTAACATCCTTTATCTGACTATTCATTTCATTAGTCTCCCACCACATTCACACAATTTCTTCCTCTGCCCCTCAACAGTGGGGAAAAATAGCTATAAATATGGATAGAGTCTTTAGCCTTTAGGTTATTTTATAACTTCCTGTTTTGTTTCTTTTCCAATGTCTGTGCCCAATTAGGATATTCCTAGTAGGGTTTAATTGCTGTAAATATGAAGCCTGTTATTTTTAACATGCTTTGAACAGCTGTTACAACAGGGTTTTTTATTTTTGTTTTACAGGCAAATTTAGAAAACAAACCAGTAAATGGCCGCAGACCAGAACTCATGGAATGCAGTATATGTGGTCATGGTGAAAAATACAGGGTGAAGACAAACCAAGCAGTACCCATTGAAAATGTGCAGTCTAAGGAGAAAGAGAGAATGACTGGCTTAGAAGCAGAGAAGTGGGCACATAACGAGAAGCCATCCTTTGGTGTCCATGTCAACGGCGACGTCTGTGGTGCTGTGACGGGCACCGAACACTTGAAACACGCTGACCACAGTGAAAGAGCAGCTGCTCCCAGTCAGTTCACTGAGCCAAAAAAATCCTTTGTGCACACTATCAAAAATGGCATAAAACCCCTGCATTATTCACCACCAGAAGCAGTTGCTTCACTGAAAAATGTATCTGTAGAGGAAAGGACAGATTTGACAAGCAACTCCCACATGCAATGGCTGGAGGGTACCAATCTGAATAACATAGTAAGCACTCTGACAAGTGGCACTGGCTGTGTTCACCCAGAAAACCAAGGGAATGTTTTAATGAAAGAGGAAAACTGCACTTGCAGCATCTCTGAGTATTCTGATAAGTCAGTTTTGCAGACAGGTTCCAGCTTGGATCTGCAAGAAAGTTTGTGTTGTCGTCCACTGCCTGAAGAGGAGCTGCAGGCAGGGAAGGATGGCTTTAAAGTACCTCATGTGGAGACACAGCCTGAGAATTCTGCACTCCAGCCAACTTTCCTGTCCTTGATTAAAACCCGAAATTTAACTCTGGAGCAGGTTGTAGCTATTGAAGCTTTAACACAGTTGTCTGAAGCCCCTTTAGAAACAACTTCACCAGCTAAACCTGAAAGTACTGAATGTACAGGAGAAGCAACTTCCAACTTGCTCCATGGTTTTAAGAGGGATATCTCATCCTCCTTCACATCCTCTGCATTACAAGAAATCAAAGACACTTACTTACAGAATGAGCAACAGCTCTTGGCTCAATGCACTCACTCGCAGAAGCAGCTCCCTAATAAGGCAGTGTTATACAATGGCCAAAGTTCAGTGTCTGAATTGTGTGATAAACCTGCCAATCTGGCTGGGGAGATGGATAAATTACAGTTATCCTCAAGAGATACCAAAACTTTATCTGACTTAACATCTAATGCAACATCATTTTCAGGATATGATTCCAAGAAAAGTTGTGCTCATGAGCCAGTCACCCTTGCAGGGTATTGTAATGCTTCTTGTAATGTCCAGCAAACAAGGAACAACTTGGAAACTCCTGGCCAGTTGGAGCAAAAGCCAACATGTAATGATTTGAAATTGGAAGGGAGTTCTTTGATTAAAGAAGGAGGAATTCACAGCCAGGATGAAGAGGATGTAGCTGCACAACTAACTCAGCTGGCAGCGCTGATCGAATCAAACCAGACGAATCCAGGGCAGAAGAACGACATAAAGGCATCACTGCTTAATCTAATATCACATGAGAGGCAGCCAAAATATAACCAAGATGCGTTGCAGAAGAAAGAGTCTGTATTTTTTAGGCAAAATTATAGTTCCTTACTGTTAAAGCAAAAGCAAGTAACAAATAAGAAAGGAAATGCTGTGCCATGGAAACCAAGGCACAGAAAGAAGCCTCAAGAAGCACGCTATCAACAAAATAATCAAAACCAGCCAGAGCTGTTGTCATGCCAGCATAGTGAATTGCAGGACATTTGGATATCATCAAAACTGCACAAGCTTGGTCAAACCATGCCACAGGACTCCAGGGTAGCTCCATCTGAAAAAAAATCTCCAAGAACCAAAGTACAGAGAGTGCTCAGTCAAAATACTTTAGCATCACAAGAAAAAACTAGATTATTTCTCCCACAAGCACAGATCAAATTCCACAGATGTTTACCTGAGGCACCGCAGGAGAAAAAAAAAGACAGGTTGTTTGGCTGTGAGGTGGTGAATGAGCAAATGAAAACTGCAGGCGCCAGTGACCCACTAGGCACTGATCCACTGAAAAATGAACTTGTTGCACGTAGCCAACCTAGTGACCTGTCCTCCCGTAATCCTCTGGCTGTTTCACAGCTGAAAACAGCATCCTTGTTGAAAAGACCAACTGAAAACCTACAGATGTTTACAGAAAAATGTAATTCTCAGGTACAGCAAACAGCAAATGTCAGTCAGGCGCATCCTTTGCCACCAACTTTTAACCAGTCTAACCTGAGAGCTAACGAAATGTATAGTGAAAACAAAGCCTATGTTCAGCAGGTCAAACAACAGGTAGATCCGAAGTCACAGGTGCTGCCTATTCCCTGTGGTGGGGCCCAGGTACCAGGTTCTGCTGAAGCTCTCAGGAATATGGAGTGTGTGGGTGAGGTGACTGTTCTGACATCAACCAGTTTGGGTACTGACCACGCCCAGAGCACAGGTGACTCAGGGTGTTCCCCAGCAAAAAACACGCTCAGCAGTTTCCTTGAATCACCTATGAAGTTTCTTGATACCCCTACAAAAAATTTAATAGACACACCTACCAAAAAAGGACAATCTGAATTGCCAACTTGTGACTGTGTTGGTAAGTGTCTTTGCTAACTTTTGCCTGTACATTTCAAATGGAGGTGTGCTCATGTTGCTTCCTTTAATGTGAGGAAGTGTGTGTGACAGCTGTTGCAAAATAATCAGTGTTTCACCATTAGAAGTCAGGAGGAAATTATCTTTCCCCTCTTTGTAACTTTTGCTTGTGTTCTTTGGGCTTGCAAAGCACAGCAGAATTGAATATTTCTTGTACTGCAGCTGGCAGGTTTAAATCCCACTTAAATTTGAACCTGGAAGAAAGGGAGTTTATCTGTTTGTTGTTCTGCCATTGCTGACTTGTGCTTTATGTGTACTTACCTGCATTGTATCAGGTCATGATTTTGATGGCGTAGAACTGGTTTGTGCCTGAGTGGGCTGGGCAACAGTGTCCCAGTGTATTGTCCTTGTTGCCTAAAGCTGTTAGGAGAGCATAGCTGGGGGTGGCCTTGTTGCTGTCACGGTCAGTCCCAATGGCTACTATGGGATGGCCTGGAAGAGTCCCTGTCCAAGGGTCCTGACACTTGGCCACGTGGAGGAGAGCTCAGGTGGAGTTGAGGTGGGGCTACTTGCAGAGTAACTCTGTTGCCCCAGGAGATGTCCGAGCAAGCTCTGTGTGGAGGGTTGTGCAAACACAGCTTGGCTGAGGGTGTGGGATGTGCTGTGTCGTCACTATCAAAGCACCCAGATGGAAAGACAAGTCAGAGCCTTCACAACAAATCGTATGCAGGCAGATTGTTTCATCTTGGCTTTCATGTTCTGACTCTACAGAGTGCTTGTTAAGAGGCCTGGGTTATGTTTTCTGTTCTGTAGGATATGACTATCAGTTACTTTATTTTATTACCCTCAATTCCCCTTTGTCTGAAATTAATTAGTAATGTTCCTACTGACAAAAATACTGGGAATTTTACTTAGTCAATACATGCCACCTCCTCTAATGAAAATTTTAAAGAATGCAAAATATTGCTATAATTAGGGTTTTACTTTATAACATTAAAAAAAAATACTAGCAGAATCATCAGAAGAAAGAAGTATAAAATAATTTCAAAGTGTCTGAAGAAAAAAGCCTGTCATACTCTTTATTCATGATATTTCAGGATCAAATTTGATGTGTTCTAATTTAATCTGGAAGGCATTTCCATAAACTGTTTCTAAGTTTACTTTTAATGGGGTAAATAAATTATGTATGTGCCAACATAGTTTTCTTTACCTGCTTACAGAGCAAATTATAGAAAAAGATGAAGGGCCCTATTACACACACCTCGGGACAGGACCAAGTGTTGCTGCTGTGAGAGAAATTATGGAGAACAGGTGAGGAAAATTCAGCTTTTAATGCTCATTGTATTTTTGACTGTCTGAGCAGGGAAAAGTAGAGCTCTGAGAAATGAAGTGCTGTGTTTGGCTTTGTTTTACTGAACTTTTGTCAGTACTCATTTGTAAAGTGTTTTCTTGTTCAGATGTGCATGAGGTGAACACGAGCACTTCAGGTCCAAACTCCTGTCTTTTCTGAGCCCTTGCAACCTCAGGGCTGAAGTTCAAGTGCAGTGTGTTCTGAGGTGCCCCTGAAGTCAATAGGAAGGACAGAGAGCAGCAGCTGGCAGAGTAAGGTTTTCTGGTGTCCCACCTGTGAAGAAGCTGTGGCAAACTGGAAAGAAAAAGGTCGTATTAGTGACTGGTTGCACTAGTATTTATATGCAGATAACATTTTCTTACCCAGATAATATTTCCTTAGTGGCAGAAGTTTATCAGAAGAGAGATGTCAAAAACTACTCTTGCAAGTAGGGTTTTAAACTAAAAGGGGTTTTTTTTTGCTCTATAAATACTTTGTTTTTCTTCTGTTCTCAGTAAAAATAAATCCACTGATCTTTTATTGAAAATATTTCCTCTTTTAAAATGGTCTACAGTAGTTTGTTTTACTCATAAACTTTTTTAAATGCAGGTATGGAGCAAAAGGAAGCGCTGTAAGAATAGAGGTAGTGGTTTATACAGGAAAGGAAGGAAAAAGCTCTCAGGGGTGTCCAATTGCCAAGTGGGTAAGTTTTTATGTTAAATCCATAAAGTTGTTTTGTGTGGTTTCAAATGATGTGCAATCCTTGACTTCAAATATTATCTGGTCTTTAATGAAGATCTGATTCCTAATTGATTAAAAAATCTGCCTGAATGATGAAGCTAAGGAAAACAATTTTGGTTTTTGTTGTTTTGTTCTGATTTAAGGGGTGGTGCTGTATGTTATGTACTGTGATTTGAATGAGTGTGAAAGGGAGAGGCTGAACAGAGCTAGCAGAGATGATCAAGGGTAGAAATACCCTGACAATGTCTGAAAGTTGGAGTGTTCTGTGAAATATGTCATTGGAAATTGTGAATGAGAGAAAAGAAGAGATGGTTGCTTGGGGGAGTTGGAAAACTATCCCGGAACATTTTTAAAAACCCTTCTCAGCTGCATGACTACTAGAAGAAAAGAGTGATGGGAGAATTTCAATCTCGTTTGCCAAGGGATTCATTATTATTTTTGAGGAACTGAACTCAGTATTTGAAAATGTAAATGTTATGATGATAGTTTTCACCAAAGTCTTGTCTTGCATTGCTTCATAGGAGCCAGGAAATGAGGTAACAGACACAAGCTCCAGGAGAGAGCTTGGAAAGAATTGATTGTCCTTAATCTTTGCTGAAACCACTGAGGGAGGTAAAAAGTAGACTGGAAATCTTGTAAACTGAGTTTTGAAAAATAGTAAAAGAACTTGGTTGTTGAAAGAAAAAAAATGTATTGCTATATTTAGGAATTTTAGACTTGATTGAAAAAACTGTGAAGGTAACTGTACAGTTGGTAGGGTAGTGTTTGTAACTACATGCCAAAAATAAGGTTATTGCATATTGTATGTGAGTGGATTTGCATATTAAACATTTACTGCTTGTACTTGGAACAGTCAAAATGTGTTTTATATACTCAGTACATAAAATATTTTTCAGAAGGGAATCACATATGTGCTTGTGCTTCAGATAATATTTAATAACAAATCCAGTATCCAAGAAAAAAAACCCCCAAAACTGATTTCATAAACAATTCACCTAAAAAGACTGGAAAGATTTTTCTCAGTGTTTCAACTAAGTAAAACACTTAGTTTTAACAGAGGACAGGAGCTAAAAATTTTACCATAGAAAGAAACAGTTGTGAGCAGCTAAAAGGAAGAAGGCATTTAAAACTAACTCTTAACCTTGATTTTTCTGTTGCCAGCATTAGCATATTGTGTTTTATGTAAGACAGAAATGGCAGGATTTATGGTGTCTGTGCATGGCTGCAGGTGTCCCACAGGTGTGTGCACTGTGACAGTCAGAAAGTGCTGGGGTGCCTTTGGAAAAGGTTGGTTTAAGGTACAAGGACCTGCTCTCCAGTTAGATTTTCACCTTTCTGTATGTAAAATGTTAGTGAGAGGCAGCTGCAATGTTCATTTAACTGAAGTTCTAGGGAGCAGTGACTTTCTTTTGTGCGAGTTCACACCTAAAGAGGAAGAATGTTTTTCCAAGTCTGCTGTTACTCTGTGGCTGTTCAGTACAAGAGAGGGAAGGGAATCCCTCACATCTCCTGTAGAACTGTTTCATCCTGAGCAAAATGCCTGGTTTGGGTTGATGTTCTTAATATGCATTAATTTTTCATGGGCAGTGCTACTTTTAATCCTTTTATGGAGCATATTTGGGTTTTGGCTAAACCAAGAAACTTAAGGGTGAAATTGGTTTGAAAACGTCTGGAAAAGCTTTGCTGTGCTCTTTGATACTTGCAGCCCTGAGGCTCTGTAGCTGCACAGGGACTTTCACTTACTCCTTTCCAGTGTCCTTGGAACAGACTCGTTTGTGCTTTGCAGATGGACACGCTCTTGCCCTTAGGGCTCCTGAGGGACACTCTGCTGAGAGCACTGGGATGGAGCTCTGCTGAAGCAAACACCATAAAAGAATGGAACTTATCTGTTGATCACATTGAACTATTTTTTCCCAATTTATTTCCACTAGGTTAGTTTATCTTTTTTGTTCATTAGAAACATTTTAAAATTAAAGGAGGCTTTCTAAAATGCCTGCGTTCATACATTCTTCTGTTAGTGATTGCGTTCCGTAATACTGAGTGACTCCTAAGTTATTTTCTCTTAAGTGACTCCCAACATGCACCTGGTGTGTTAAACATCTTTTGAGAAGGACTCCTTTCCCCTGGAGGAGCTGATGTTCTCGTCTGTAGGTTTCAGGTTGCCATAAACTTGCAGAATTATTTCTCTTTCACTCTTTTAATAATAAGCATCTCTTCTGTATTTTTTTAATGTGTTATATGTTAGGATGTACTTTGTGCCTCTGGATATGAACAAGAATGCTCCTATCAGGTAAACATCTTCAGTAAATAGTGCCTAGGGTTGGAAACCTTGTGCCTGTTCCATATGTAGGTATCAGACTGACACCCCCATGGACTGGGAAGATGAGCTTGTGATTGTTCTCACTGCATGAGGCAGCAAGAACATTGCTTGACCTCTGGGTTTTTTTCTTTTCCCCATCAAATGGTGTTGTCTCATTTGTTTGTCAAAACAGAATTAGAGTTTTGCCACAGATTCCAAGTGTGTGGATGTCTGTGTAGGTGACAGGTATGTGGTCAGAAAATAACTTAGCATTCTGGGACACTTGCTGGGGTAAATGTATTCTTTGTTCTGTTCTGTTTGGATTTCTTTTACTTTTTTGCTTGGTCCACATCATCATACTGTTTCTTGTAGTATGTTAAAGAAAAAAAAAGAGCTTTGAAGTACTGAAATGACTGGCCTGTCACTCTTAGTAGCCAATTTGTATAATGAAAGGTTTCATGTTACTGTGCATCCCCTAGAACCAGCCAGTGGTGACTGGACTCACTGGTCCCACTGTTTCATCAGAGCTTTAGCTGGTAACAGATGTGTTGTGGTTTGTTTTTCTCCTGCTCTGTGTGATGGTAAATTACAATTACCTCAATTTATGTGAAAGTGGTTCATGAGTAGCTCACTGTAGGCATCATCCTGCAGCACTGAAGCCAAAGGCACATCCCTGCTGACCTCAGAGGGGGTTGAGCTTTGGGTCTTGCTGGTTTTGGATTAAATCCATTTCCTGTGGGTTCTTTCTCCTGGTTTCAGTGGATGTTGACTTGGATCACCTAAGGTATCATTGCTATCTTTGCCTTCATTTGGAGTTGCAATGCAATTTTTAAGGCTCCAGCTCTGGAAAAAAGATGAGAGAGAAGAAATGACAAAAACCTTCAGGTCAGGCCGAGGTTCTTTTTGCCAGTATTGGGTCTCCATGTCTGATAAATAGCACAAAGGTGGAAGAGCAAGGCATTTGCTTCCCAGAAAACTTACTTGGTTTCCAGTAGTTCGTAGCTTTGTGCTTCCCTGAGCTGGAGGCAGTGTTTTTGTGTTCAATTGCCTTTCATAAATGTTGTCATCTTTTTTTTCCTTTCCTTCCTGCTCTCTTATGCTGGGAGTTAAAATGTTGGCAATAATGATTTCATCCCTGTGCTCCATTCCCAGTAATTCCTTGCAGTTGTTTTTGCTTTTTGACTGTTGCAGAACAGCAATTTGGGATTTTTGTAACACTTTCAATCCTTAGGTTCTCATTCCTGTGTGGGAATACCCATCTCAGAGTCACTTGAGAAGTCTGAGCTTGCCCTGTGCATCAGCTTTCCTGGGTGTTCCCTGCCTTGCCCTCACAGATCCAGGTTGATGCAATCACAGAACCAACTGATTTCTTCTGGGGGCTTTTTATAAAGCTGAGTCCTCTTGAGAATCTTCAGGTGCTCTGGTAATAATGTATGAAAAATCAAGACAATGCACATCACATTTAATACTGCAGTTGTTTGATCCTTGAGTTTCTTTTGTGGGTATCATCTGAACTTGGCAAACGGCTGCTGTTTGGGGGCAGGGAATGGTGGTTTGGGTTTTGTGTGTGTTTGTTTGTTTTTTACTGTTGTTCTCTAATCACTTTTGTCAGGGCTTTAACTTAAAAGAAATAAAATTCTTGGGTGTCCCCTGTGAAGCTTTTCTGACATGGGAGTCTTTCCAAACTTCTTGTTTGTGAACATTTGAGCCTTATCTTCTCTGAATGGCTTTTTTTGTTTTGTTTCTTTTTTTGTTTGGTTGGTTTTGGTTTTTGGGTTTTTATTAACAGTTGGATGATCTGTTGACCTTTTGGATTCTGTTATCCTGGCAGTGGCCCCAATTTCTTTGAAAATACTGTGTTATGGTGCTTTTATGCCTTTTGGAAGTTGTTTCTTAGACTCTTTCACTTGTGTACTGGTTCCCTTTTTTGAGTTTTTTATTTATAGCTTGACAGATCTCTATTTATGTTGTCTGTTTATTAGTAGGCTGTATAAATAATAAAGTAGGGGTGGAATAAAAACAGATAAAAATCATCATTACACTCCTGTACAGACACAAACCTGATACTAACCACTAAAACTAATGTTTTTAAAGTAATGCTTAGATGGCCCACTGGTTATAATCAGTATTTTCTAGATCACTGAACCAATAGGAATTGGCAATTAAATGCCAGAAACTACAATTTGTGAAGTCCTGAGTGAGCCTTAATAACAATAAACTGTTCTACAGATGCAGAGAAGATGTTTTTCTTCAATTTGCTAGTTTGGTTTGAGTTGAGAAAGTAATTGAAAGTGGGAATTGAGAAGGTGGGGAAGTTACTCCTGCTTTGACTCTCTCTGTTATTGTTAGTATTAGAAGAGATGTGTAATCTGTTAAAGGAAAATGGCTCTGTGATCATTATTTTCTGTGTCCTGCTTGGCAGTTAAGGGGTCAGGAGTTAGTTATGGTGCAGCCCTGCTTGTAGGGGAAAGTGAAGCTGTCATGTAATTTGGAACGTGGGTGGGGAATTTTTAAAATAGATTTGGAAAAGACTTTAAAGTAACTTCTGCTGGACTGACTGTCTCCTAGACACAGGTGTAAGTAGGATGTGCAGTTCCAGTCTGCTTTGAACAGCCTACTGTACTTTATGCTTTTATTTCATATATTGAAGTGCCTTTATGATTAGGTGGTGGTCTCCATAGGAAAAGTCTTCAAGGAAATTATTTTTAGCAGATAGAAAGGGTGGTTGGTGGGGGTTTTGCTTACTTTTTTGGATAATGTTTAGTTAGAGCTTCAGTTTCTTGCCATTGTATTGTACCACATTGTTAGTGTGTGTAGCTGTGCAGGCACTATTTTCAATGTTGGCTAAATACAGAATTAGAGGAGTTTAGTTTGGACAAAAATGTTTGTAACATCATCCAAAGTAAAGCTATTGCTTAAGTAATAAAGTAAAAATGAAGGAGAAAAGCTGTGTTAAGGTAGACAAGGTTAAGTGTTATTAAAGAGCAAGAATTTTGGCATTATCACTACTTTATTTAAAGCAACGTGACCTCTGAAAAAACATCCCCGTCAAACCAAGTGCAACTTTCCATGGCTGCAGTCTGGTGGAAAGGGAAGCCTGAGGGAATGAGGAGGGGGAGGGCAGTGGGAGCTGAGACATGGATTTTGTCCTCACTTCTGCAGTGCTGGTGGTGTGATTGCAGAAGAATCACTCTGTATGTACTGCAATCTGCTCATCTG
Source organism: Lanius collurio (assembly GCA_020086605.1). Classification (NCBI taxonomy): domain Eukaryota; kingdom Metazoa; phylum Chordata; class Aves; order Passeriformes; family Laniidae; genus Lanius; species Lanius collurio. The sequence continues at coordinate 2,034,198 of JACBWW010000010.1, read as the reverse complement.
TAACCAGTGCAGCACTGGTGCCAGGAGCAAGTGGGAAAGAAGTGTTCACAGGTAATTGCTAAGGAACTTTATAGGATTGGACTGACAGCAGCTGTTCAGAGTTGTCTCCTTTGATGCAGTCTGCTAGCACCAAGAAGAGAGAATTCAGTAAAGTGGAACTCATTTCCATTTTCTTATCTCTTAGACATGCTGAGAATAAAGGGATGTAACATCTTCCAGTAAGAAAAAAGTTTTAATGTGGTTTAGTATATGTTTAGGGGGCAATTAGGGAAAAGGAGGGCAGACTCCCTTCTGTGACAAGCTGGACCATTTGTCTTGCTGTCTGTCACGGCACCGCCTGCCAGAACAGCAGCAGTTTTGAACAGCAACTTGCACTGGTAGATTATCAAGGAATTGTAACTTAGAGTGTGGTCCTGTATTGAGGGATCTCCATACACAGACTCTGTACAGTGGCAAAATCTGCAGGTTAGAAAACTTGGAGCCACAGTGCTCTGAGTGAGTTTCCTATTTCAGGAAATTACAGGGAACAGTGAAGTATGTTCTCACTTTCAAATCAATTACTGATACTCTGCAAAAGAGACACAGTTTATTTTACTGAAGAAATTCAGAATGGGCTGGAGGAAATACTGCAGTGGAACCACATGGAGGTGAAAAAAACCCTAAAAAGGACTTTTTTGTTGATTCTGTTTTTTCTGGGGGTTTTGTAATCCAGTAATTTGTAGGAGTGTATTTCGTGCAGTTAAAATTTTGTGCTCTTTGCTAGTGATGTCTGGTTTCTATCATGTTAAAGTTAACAGAGTTCTTCTGGTGATGGTAATTGGAAAGTAATTTCTCAACCATGTGGTAATTCAGCATCTGGTGGGCTGAGCTTCTGCAGGCTCTTAGCTACTTTCATAAGTCGTGTACGTGCTAATTTAGGTAGACTGGCTTATGTCTCAGGACATTTTTATTCACAGTGTACTTATTCCTTGTTCTAGAGCTCCTGCCAAGGAAATAGAACTCAAGCATTTGGACAGCTGAAGCAGGTTTTATTGATAGTGTAACTTTACAGATGCTGTTCATTGCAAACCATTCAGAAATTGTTTGAAAAAAGTGGGAGACAGGAGCCAAACTGCTGATGATTGGGATAATGAAGAGGAGAGACAGGCTTCATGAAGAGCAGGAAGGACTTGAAATCAGAACAAATGGCCACTAAAACAAGAACTAAAACTCACTTGGTAAATATGAAGTCACACAAAAAGCAGTGTTGTGGTTTCACATGCACAGTGATGGATGCTGGAGTCTTAATGCTCAAGATAATGGTTCATTAACTTGTTCAGTCATGGTGGGAACAGCAAAAGAAACTGGTGAGAATTACTGGGGAGGAACAAAGAAAACATGGAACATAGTTCTGCCTCTGTGAGAAAGTGTGCTGCTCCCCTGGCTGGGGTACTGGCTGTGTCTGGTTCCCCCAGCTCCAGAAAGCACAGCAGAACTGGGAAAGGCAGGTGCAAACTGGCCAGCCTGGCAGGGAGGGAAGGGGAGGAGAAAGCAGGGCGCTCTCAAGTCTCCAGTGGCATGGAGAGCTGAACAGCAATATCTTACCCAGTTTCATTCTGGATCAAAACTAGAGGGCACTGGCAGGGAGCGAGCTCCCCAGGAAGGAAAGGTAATGTTTTTTTCTTTGACATAATCTGTAATTAAGCTTTCCTGGTAATGTAGTGGGTGGTAAATTGCTGCATGGATTTAGCAATGAGTGGAGAAATGCAGAAAAGGCAAATCTTTGAAAAGCTGTGAGAGAGCACATCCCCTGAGCTACTGGTGGGTGACTGGAAGGTGCCTGGCTTCACTGAGAACCATCTCCACATCCCAGTGCCTTTTTAGCTGCTCACAGGCAACTGCTGTTAGTCACTCTCAGGGTCAGGACAAGGCAGGACAGTCTGCTGCTCTGACCTCGTTCTTGTACTCATCACATTTTAGTATCCCTTCCTGTCTCTTCACTGTCCTTTTATGCAAAGGTGTGAAAAATCAACTTCTCCTCTTGTTTATCCCATAACTTGTTGCTAAATTGCTGGAGCAAATTCTGCTGCATATGGCACCTGTTCAATAAATATGCTGTAGCTTTTGCGTCATGCTTTCTGGTAAGAAAATTGTTGAAGTTTAGACCTTTGTGGCTTGTAGAAACAGGTGTAGCTGTGGTGCCTGCCTGCCATAAGAGCTGTAGATTGTGTTTGTGTCTGAGCTGGCTGTGGCTCTCCTTGAAGGCTCGCTCATATTCTCAGGTTCTGCTGTTTGAGATTATCTGGGCTAGCTGATAAAATGAATTACTTGAGTTGCTACCTTCCTTTGGATGTACACATCAACAAGGACACCTGGATAGCCGTAGGGATGCCGAACGTGGTAGTGATGGGTGCACAACTACAGCAGCAGAAAGATGGAACAAAACTGGCATTTAGAATGGTCAGCATAATTGAGCATCCTGCCCAAATTAGCAACCTACAAGGCTGGTACTAATGGTACTGTGTGTCCAATAGGTGAGTGCTCCAAGGAAGCTCTGTGGAAGGGGCTGTGTCCCATGTCAGTGTTTCCTTTTGTCCTAGCCATGGTCACGTTTGCACACAGGTGAGGGAGTGGGTAGCCTGGCACTTCATGCCCTGTTACTGAGTGCAGAGCAGGGCCAGTGGGTATCAGTTGAGCTTTGTGGAGAAGTTTGTCAGAAGTTTTGTTTTTTCCAGAAGTTCGGTGTTGCAGCCAAAACAGATTATTCATTGTTAATGTGGGAGCCGTGCTGGGTACTTAGCGCAGATGACATCGAGTGCTTGCTGAAATGAGCTCAGGAGTGATCTGGCCCTGCATACTTTCAAGAAGCTGACCATGGCATTGCAGAATCATTTAGTCTGGAAAAGCCTTCTAGAATCATTGAGTCCCATCAATAACCCATCATTAGCACTGCCAAGCCCACTCCTAAACCACATCCCTAAATACCACATCAACATGTCTTTTAAATTCCTCCAGGGATGGGGACTCCACCACTGCCCTGTGCAGCCTATGCCAAGGCTTGACAGTCCTCTCTGTGAAGAAATTTTCCCTAATATCTAGTCTAAACCTTCCTCAGGGCAACTTGAAGCTGTTTTCTCTTGTGCTATTGCTTGTTGCATTTAAATGTTACATAATGGTTCACAAACTTGTTACAAGTCTGTTTTGTTGATTATGTTATTTTTTTCGGTGTGAGTCAGCCAGTCATGGTTAGCTTGTGTGGAAAAGCAATTGCAGGGGAAAGGTTTTTATTTTCCCATTCTAAAAACCTAGCTTTTAAGTTCCTCCACTTAAATAAATGATTACTTTCTCATGCCTTTTAAATGCATTAGGGACCAAAATTAAACAAACTGAAGTATGAAATTATTTACTTTATCACTGTTGCTAACTACATCACAGAAATAATGAGTAATACCAAAAACCTTTGGACACAAGGCTTGCCAGCTGATTTCTGCATTGTTCTCAGTCTGAGGAAACACTCCAGAGTTCGCTTGTCATGCTCAAAATGGCTTTTCTGTACATTGAGTGTGGCATTGCTGTGGATTTATTATTATTACACAAGGGAGACTGAGTTTTGTGAGAATGTCAGGGGTAGCATGCAGAGGGAATCATCAGTTCCTATGGGAAAGCAGGTCAGCTCCAGCTCTGGCTGCACTGTCCCTGGCCATGGGCCTGCTCTGCTGTGGAGTGGGCTCTTTGAGCCTCTAACAGGTGGGAGAGGTGCCTGATCTCTGGGAGTAGAAGGACAGGAGAGCTCCTGCTGTAGTCAGGTAAGGACATGGTGTAACCTGACCCACAGAAAGGAAATTCACACAACTTACAAATCCCTTCACTGCCTGTGTGGCCATAAAGGTGAGGGACTCTAAAATGTTTTGGGGTCCAATAAGAGTACTGGATTCTTTGCTATTTACATAATTAAGCAAATTCCAGCTACATTTAAGTCCAGGAAAGGGTAGTCTTGGTTTAAATGAAACTATAAATTTTCTTTGTGTTCACTTGTCATTTTTCCTGGACTGTTTCTAGTTTAGAGCTATATGACAACTTTAAAAGGGCAACCTGATTTTGTATAATACCTGACTGTGCTATTGAAGTTACAGCCTAGAAATAAAAAAAAAATTAAAAAGAAGAGTAAAAGCATCATTTCACAGTGAGTAACAAAATTAAGTTGTTCTTCTGGCTTGAAGGAAGTGGTGCTGCCTCAGGAATGTAAAATTCACATTGACATGAGTAACCAGTATTGTGTATCAGCCATAACAGATTTCTGTAAACCTCACCTAAATGTAAATGAGTTGGATTGTTTTTCTTTCTTTATAAAACATACTGAACCTGTTGGGAAGTCACAACCAAGACTCCTTTTGAGGAATGGTGTATCAGAGGCATTTACTCATATTCTCATTAAGCTTAAGGCTCATTGCAAGAGTGTGTAATTAACTTTAGAAGGGCCATCCTTTCTCTCTTGACACAAATTGACTTTGCTTCTTCCTGCTCAGCCTGCTCAGATGCTCTCTCCAACTGTTCATCTGTTGCAAACCTTTTCATTTGCAGATGAATTGCAAGTGTGCTTTGGTTCCTGCTTTTAGTGAGTCAAAATGATTTAGATACTCAGAGGTGATCGGTCACATATGAATGACAGATGCACATCTGGCAGCAGAGCAGCTTTGACATCAGTCCAATAGGGAATCTGCCTCAATGCTCAGATATTTGGAGGTATTCAAAGAGCAAGTGAACTGTTGCCTTCCTGCTTTTTGGTCCATGCCCAATGCTGCTGTGTGTTATCTGTGGGAGCTCTGCTGATGGAGAGGGTGCTGTGTGAAGGCCGGGCTGAGCAGCTGCATGCCCAGAGCAAGTGGGTTTTGACAGAGCTGGCAGAGAGGTCTGCAGTGCAGGGGCTTGTGCACACACAGCAAGAGCCACACATGTCCCCAGCCTATGTGTGACAGGGCTGAGGAGGGTGGAGCCTCTACTGCCTCAGAGAGGGCCAGGCCTGTGTTGTTTGAAGCTTCACACTGGAGCGTTGACACCTTTGCTGGAGGCCTTGTGCAAGCTAAAACATGTTGGATGAATAAATAAACATGTTTACAAAGACTGTATTCTAGTATTAACTAGCTTTAATGCATTTTTGGTGATCTTAAATACAACTCTGTTTCAGGTTGTGGCAAAAACCTAAATATGTGGGAGTAGGACTATAATTTTTTCCCATTTTTATTCAGTGGTGTACTGTACTGTTGCATACTGGTTAGCTTGTGTGTGAGGATTAAGGTTTACAAGATTCTGTGTTCTGTATGTCATATAGGTTAGTAAAAACATCCACATTCTAAGAACTTTAATATAGGTAGTCTAGGGTTATGTTCTGAAAAATCCCATTGCTTCCCTCACTAAGAACAGTCTGTTTCATCATTTTCTTCTAATTTTTCTTTGCAAGGTGGGAACCATCTTAGGTACTGATCTGTAGCACTGGTAGCTGCCCTAGCACATGCCTAGGTGTGCTTTTGGAGTGTGTTTTCACATACCTGCCTTCTGGAGTGTTTGGCACTACATTTTCTGTCGTATTTTCAAGGTAATGTTAGGTTCTCAGGGGATCTGTTGTCTTTCTAGAGGTTATTTTCCTTGTAATTCTTTATTGTTTGTGTGCAACACTTAAAGTATTGCTCTGCCTGTAAAACGTACTGCTATTTCTTCTGCAGGCAAAAAAGCAACACAAAATCATGTTCTACACCAGAGACTGGTGTGCGATGCTGTCCCAGTCCTGCTGCAGATTGACACTCTCTGGGCACCATTTCTTGCTTTTCCAGCCTTACTTGTCCCAGAGAAGAGCAGCTCATTAGGTGATGCCTGTGCTTAGCAGAGAATAATCCAAGTGATTCTTCCAGGTGATCCGAAGAAGCAGTGATGAGGAGAAGTTGCTGTGCCTGGTCCGTCAGCGTGCAGGACACCACTGCCAGACTGCTGTGATTGTGATCCTGATCCTGGCCTGGGAGGGGATCCCCCACCTCCTGGCAGACACGCTGTACAAGGAGCTGACGCAGAGCCTGCGCAAGTATGGCTGTCCCACGAGCCGGCGCTGCGCCCTCAACGAAGAGTGAGTCCCTGCAGTCCCTGCCCTAGGAGCCCTTGAGATTCAGTAGTTCAACTCAGACATCTAAAATTCCAAAGCACTGGGTGTCATTTTGGTATCCCACGTCACTCTTGGCCTTTCCAAGAGGAAAGGCACTCAGTCGGAGTTGTATTTGCCATGCCCCAGGCGCGGGGTGGCGAGGACCCGCTCTCCTGGCTCTGCACTCTGCCCAAACATGGCCAGTGTGCCCTGTGCACACAAAACTGTGCTAAAAGAGCTGCCAAAAAGGGTGTTTGTGCCTTTGTAAAGTAGAAGTGAGGTTGAACGCTCAAGACTAGGATCTTCCTCTCTATGCCTCTGAGAGGAATTTAGTTTAATCGATTAGAGAATATATTGCAACTGCAGTGCTGCCTGTGTGCTGATTTCTGTGTAGCCCACATTCAACAGACTCTCAGAGCTGTATGGGGACCTAAATCTAATGCTTGTGTTCTTAAAGGGTCTACCCAAAAAGTCAGATCAATTTGGAGTTAATGGTATTCTTGCACATAAGACGGGAGCTATTGGATTTGGGGTGAGCTTTAGTAGCAGGGCTATTTTCTTGGTTGAAAATGTTATCCAACTGGAGAAGTCAAAATGAAAGCATGGATGTATTTATATAGCTATAACTGCCTGTTTATATTTCTGTCCCAACATTGCATGTTGGGGAAATTGAGACTGTCTTTGTGCAGAAAAGCCAGCCCTCTACACATGAGTATTTTCTCAACAGAAAATACCTGGTTACGCCATGAATTTCACAAATTCCTCTGTTATGCTCTGTATTATAAAAGAAATAGCACTGATCTAAAACACCCCCAGACCCAAGAGCTGTGCTGCCAGCTGACCTGATGTCTTTATTTCCTTTTGTAGTCGTACTTGTGCATGTCAAGGACTTGACCCAGAAACTTGTGGAGCATCATTCTCATTTGGCTGTTCATGGAGTATGTATTTCAATGGCTGTAAGTTTGCCAGGAGCAAAAACCCCAGGAAATTTAGGCTTCTCACTGATGACCCTAAACAAGTAAGATTTTTTTTTTCCTCAAAATGCCTTTTCTGATGATTTTCAGAACTAGACATTCTCCACCCCTTCTGTCTTCCATATGTATGCCTAACTTACCACAGACTCACACTCAACAAAGTTTTTGTTACTGTAGAGTAAAATTTAGAGTAAAAGACACTGAGATTTCATTCAGTGGAATAATTACTATGTATTTAAATACCATAAAATTACTCTTAATGCTTTTCTGCATGCATATTTAGCTCACTGTGTAACTCTGTGAAATGTTAATTCTTTGTAAGTAAAGGCCTTTTTCTGAGGGCCAAGCCTGTAGCTCAGGGATTCAGGCCTTTTGCCTTGGCACAGAAAATGTTGTGCCTTGGGGTTGCACTGCTTTCCCACTTCTGTAGGACTAGCTCACAGCCTGGGCTCCCCTCTGTCACCAAGAATAAACTGGTTTTTTTGTGGACAGCATGTTTTTGAAATTGTTTTGAAGGAATGAATACACTAAAATGTGATGCAGTGAAATGATACTGTAATTGCTGCTTATGAGTGTTAGTGATGCCATACAGGTGAGGTAGCACAGCAAATAGTGATGGATTAGGTGAAGTAACAAACCTCTAAAAAATAATACAACACATTAGTTTTTTAACATTGAAAATATTTTCCTGAAGAAGGAATAAAGGTGTTATAAGCTGGTAACCACTGCCTGGTGAACAGATACTTCTCAGGATGACTCCAAAGTGCCTTTTGTTCTGACTGTAGGTGTCTGTAACCTTACTTCCCTAAGGAGCTCCTATTTGTACCTCATCTTTCCTAGCACAGCTGACATATTTTGAGGCAGGTACCAGGTTCTCTTTTGGGGTTACCCTGCCAGTAATCTTATATACACACAGTGTGAAACATCCTTTTGAAAGAGAGATGTCACTTGATTCACTATAGGTAAATATTTCTCCCAGCTCCTGACTTTTTGCCCTAAAAGAGTTTATGAAGTATTTCTCATGCATATGTGTGTGAATGTAAGCCCTCAGCCTCCTCTGTGCCATGTGGAGTCCACTCACACTGTGGCTATTCACAAACCTCATCAGGCTCTGAGGTGGGGGCTGGTGCCTCAGCACAACAGAGCACAACACTGCCCTTCTGCCCTCCTCACTGAACACCTGCCTGAGGACCAACAGGCCCAAACCAGCTCTGCTTGTCTCAAGAGGGAATTTGTTTTATAAATTTTCAGTTTATAGCAAAATGTATTTATTGGGCATCCTTTCATTTTAGGGATCCTGTTCCTTCTGTCTTCTGCCACTCCTGTGTGTTCTCCCCCTGTATAATGCTATGCATAGAGCATTCTGTGCATGCATTTTCTCTGTAGGTTTCTGATGCTGAGTGAGATGAGGAAAAGGGTGTAATATACTGAGGAAAGAATGGTTTCTAAGATGGATATTCTCCTGGTAGGATGGATAATTAAGGATACATTACCCTTCAGTGCAGTTCAGAAAAACTTGTAGCCATTTACAACCGATAAACTGTGTTTAGAACGGGTTAAAAATACAGTATGGTCTTGTAATGTAACATCACACTGAAAAAAGTGAAGTCTCCTGGTGTTTATGTATGTTGGTGTTTAGTGTGTGGTGATAAGTGGGTTTAAGGTTTTTTTTAATAAAATGAAGCAAGCTGTTATTTTTTGCCATTATACCCTATGAGAAACTGAAACTGCAGTTGTGTCTCAAAGCCTGGTCCTTAGAGGAAAAAAAATTAGGGAGTCTGTCACTGTCCTCTGCTTTCCCAGTTGGTTGGTGATTTTCCTGGAAAAGCAAAAACTTAGGATAAGAATTTAGGGATTGTTTCTACAAATAAGAGCTTAAATATGATGCTGCCATAGAAGCCCCCCTAGCTAATTCTGTATTTATATGGCTTAGCCTAAGGAAGGTAATATTATTTCTGAATCTAGTAGTTATTTCCATTAAGTCCTGAATTTTGCCCCTCCAAATTACAAATAGTTAACAAATGTTCCTGTTAGTTCTGCTGCAGTATAAGAAAAGTACCTGAGAGAAGAAGAGCTGAAGTTAAATGCTATTAGGAGTTTGATATGGTGTGTCAGCACAGGCTAAGGCCCCCCATTAGCAAAACATTAACAGAAGACCTGGGCTTCCATCCCCACTCAGCTTAGGGTATGATTTTTCTCCTCTGGATGTTACTTCTGTGGTTTTGAGTGCAACATACCTCACTCCTTGACTGTGTATGGAAAATAATGCAGAAACTGGTTCCTGTGTGCTGGGTTCCTTTCACCTAGCAGGTATCCTCTAGTGTTATTTGGCTCATTTCTCTTTAACAGTTTTGATTTAGTCATGCAAAAGTAGATATATGGTTAGTGACAAAGGGCAGCAGAACAGAAGTCAGTTTAATAAAATATGAGGTAGAAGCTGACCTACTGGGCATCTGTAAACTGGCCAAGATTCTTTTGAAGCAAACTGCAGCACCAAATGTTGTGTCTCCCTGCAGGAGGAACTTCTTGAAAATAATTTGCAAACGTTAGCTACTGATGTGGCTCCGGTTTATAAGAAGCTTGCTCCAGAAGCTTTCCAGAACCAGGTAGGTCTGTGACATCCAGCTCTGAACAGCAGTGCAGTTTCAATCCAAAAAGCAGCCCCAGAGCGTGTTCCTGGGTGGAGCTGCAGCCTTTGCCAGGGCCATGAATCCAAGTGCATTTGGCAGGTTTCCATACTGCACCTCTTTATTTCAACTGGTGGTTAAGCAGCACCCTGAGCATATGTGAAAAATGTAAATAAAATGTTTTTACAATCCAAGACATTTTGATTGTGGCTGACCTGATTATCTCCTTGGCATCCAGCTGTAAATGTTACATGTTTCACAGGAAAATCCTTTTGACTCAGTGAGTCTGTCTGGCTGCCTTGATTGTCACAAAGCTGCTGCTGGCTTGTAGGGTTGCAAACCCGTGCCTTCAGTCCCGAGTACCTGTAGTTTATTTTCCTTTCAGGTAGAAAATGAGCACATGGGCCCCGACTGCCGGCTGGGCTCCAAGGACGGTCGGCCCTTCTCTGGTGTCACTGCGTGCATTGATTTCTGTGCCCACGCCCACAAGGACACACACAACATGCACAATGGGAGCACTGTGGTACGTATGCAGCATCTTCTCACTTCTGCTCTTCACTGGGATTACTGAGAGTTCTGAAGTGCTGCTTGTGGTTTGCATAAAGGTTTTGAAGTTATTTCAACATTAACTGTATGTTGCCATTTATCAATGCCCGTGTTATTTGCATATATTTGTTACTGTCTACAGAGGACATGAGTTCATCTTATTGCAGGACAGATCAAAGAGGGCATGGGAGTGATCCTTCCTACAAAATACCTCCATTCTGTAAAGACACTCAGCCCTTTGGAGAGGCCTGGCCAGGGGGCAGATAAATTATTCCTGGGAGAGGGTTGATGTTAAAGGCAAATGATTGTCTAACCAAGGAGCTGTACGGACTTCTGTAGAGGAAGAGCTAAAGCAAACTAATTCATTACAAACTTAGCTCACCCAGGCTCATCCAATTGACTCTCTCTTGCACTGGGCACTTACTAGGCTTCATGTTAATGTAGTTACAGTTCAGAAAGTAGACAGTATGAAATCTTGGTGGGGCCAGTGACTGTTATTGTCTTTAAATCTCACTACGAAAGAAAAACCCACAGATTGGTTGGTGTAGCTGTTGTATGAAATACCTTGATGGATTGCCAGTGAGAAAATTCGTTGGGCGTTACTCAGCTAAGTGGTCTTCTAGAAATTAAGACCACAGTGTTGAAGAAAGACAAGCTCAAAGCAGAAAAGATAAAACTGGCAGTGTTCTTTGAGCAGTTGGAGCATTGCAGTGCTCAAAATAGCTAGGGTGACTTCTTTTACAGCAGTGCAGGTAACGAGTAACTTCTCTATCAAAGGATGTATATCTGGAAAAAATCTAATTAAAATCTCTGCCTACTCTAGAAATGTGTGGGGGTTTTTTAAATTTGGAAATGCAAATTGAATTACTATGTTGCTGTGATTCAATAAAATGTTGCATTTACACCTATAGTTAACATTGAGCATTTGTATGTGACAGCAATGAAATGACTGGTACAGTTGTTTGATATTAATTGTGTGCTTGTAAGGTGAGAAAATGTCTGTCTGTTCCTTTAAAGTATGGAAGCAGATCTGGGAATCCACCAGCAATGCCAGTCCTCAATAGACTATTATTTTTGCTTAGTGTTGGAAGTATACATTGCAAAATTGCTTCTGAAGCATAGGAATTTCATGCCCTTAAAGACTCTAAACTTGAAAATGATACCTCTGTGTCAGACAAACTACACAATATGCTTTTTGATGAAATTTAGATGTTCAGAAAAGAACAGTTTAAGTGCTCCATTATCTCTTAAGTTGAAGACAAAATGAAATGGCAGCTGAGTCTGCTACTCATTTTGCCATATTGGATCCCAGGAAAGGTGTAAGTTATGGCCAGTAGCACCTGGAGGGACAATTAAACCTTTTTTGAGGAATGTATTGGGGAATAGTTCTACAACTGCATTTGTCTGTAATCACCTGATATTATTTCAGCTTCACATTATGCTTGCTGTTGTTGGTACTTTATGGATTGTATGTGGTGTGTTTGCAAGTAATTCCAAGTCTCAGAAGCATGGGACGTTACAGCTTGTGGAAGGTTGTTGTATGGACCAGAACTTATCACCATCACTTTCTACCAAGTTCTGCCAAATTTTGTCCATTTTGCAGAACATGACCAATCGATTATAGCTGCTGAAAACAATGCCTTGGAATCTGATTTTGATGGGTAGCTCACTCACAAATAAATACTGCATACCTGTGTTCTCTTTATTTAGATAGAATTTCTTTAATATATTTGCAGCAAGGGGCTATTTGTAAATAGAAAACAGTTATAAGTATCAACATTTGAGTTTAGCTGCTTGAACTGGGACATTATGAAGGTGAATTGGAGCTGGGAGTTACCTCATGATCTCTGTACAGCCTCCCTAGTGAAGAGCTGTGGCTGTGGTGACAGGACACACAGAGTTTGCTGTTCCCTCTCTGTGTACAGTTAGTCATATGAATTGGAAACCTAAGCAAAAAAAAGTTGATTTTTTGCAAACAGGGTGGCAGGACATGCTGGGCTTGCTTCAGTCCAGATTTTGATGACAGTCAAAATTAGGGTTGTTAATTTTGGCTTTTAACCAAGTCTGGTAATACCGTAGGAAATCTAGTGGTAAGGACACAAAAGGAAACCAGTACATGTGATACCAGCACTTCCTGCATTCCTGTCTAGTTCCACAAGCTGCTTTGTGGCTGCCTATTTAGCTTAAAACTCATGATGATTTCTTATAAATCACTGATCATAACGATGGAGGGGTTATTTACATAACTGTTGATGTATTATGTCAATATGTCTGTAGAATGTACTGAGTGCAAGTGCAATTCTGAGGTGACAGCTCTCACAGAGATTGCTTTCTGATCATGTGGTAATGAACAGAAGGAGAACAATTTGCACTGCACTAAAAACCTCCAGCATCCATGACTTTACTATTTTTCACTTGTTTTTTGGGTTTTTTTTGTTTTTTTTTGTTTTTTTTTTTTAACTGCTTGACATGCCTTACATTTTAAAGACGTTACATGGTATACTTGTCATCATGGCCCTTGTTATTAAGTTTCTTCCCTTTCTCCTTACTCTAACACAAAATTTTTATAAATAAAACCTAAAGTTCTTCTAGGCTGAAAAGGTTAAAGTAAATACCTTGTAAGTTGATAATGGCAAATGCTGCTGGCTCTGTTAGTGTGACACCTTTTCTTTTTCTCCCTTCATCGTTGGTGAATCACTTTTACCACAAGTATTACAGGAATTCTGCACAGGGTACCCAACCCAGAGTTTGTTCAAATTATTTAAACCAGGCACAGACATAAGTTCAGCAAAGGATTTAAATGAGGGTAATAATAAGGAATAAGTTTACTCTACACTTAAAAGAATATATTGAAAAGCATTAATGCATTTTTCTCAATATGTGTATTCGATCAGCTGCTCTATTTGTATTTCTATATTTTTTATTTTATTCTAAAATAAATCATCCTGTATAGTTTGTGTTAGCAGTGGGATTGTCTTGCAAATACCCTCTGGAGAAAGAGGAGAGAATAGTACATCTTAACTTATGCAAATTGGGGATTGCCATTAAAAGGTAATTATCACTGGAGATCTGAGTTGAACATTTTTCCTAGCTAGCAGAGTCAAGCCCTCAATTTAGCAGAGCTGCTTCTGGTAGAAAGCTAACAACAAACACACTACTGTCTCCTCCTTGCTCTGTAAGAGAATGAACATGCTTGACAATTCTACAGAGATATAAACTGTGTTTATCTGAAAGAAGCAAAAGTAACTTCTGCCTACAAATTGAATTTTTAAAGAACCTTTAAGGCAATAAATATACCATCCACTTTTACTTGGACTCTTTTGTCATCTCTTAATACTCTCCCTAAGGGCCATTGATTTACAGCTGCAGTGTTAGGGTGCATGTTCCTTATGGATATGAAGCTAAATGATCAACACAGATAAAAGCTTTATAGTTATTGAGGGAGTCTGTGAAATGTATGTACTTTTGTTTCTTTATCAGATTAGCTGTGAAGGGCCACGTCCTTCATACCTGGGGGAATCCATTTAAGTCACTGATATTAGGGGTTTAAAAGTGACTGGGACAAAAAGGCTTCACTGGTTCTGCAGCTTGCATGTGGGTATTCCTCATCCAAGGGGGCACGGAGCCCTTGTTGCTGGGGCTGAGGAAGGAGAGAGACCAGCTGCAGTCCTGTGTAATCCCTGGTGCCACAGTCTGCAGCAGACACTGTGAAGAAGGGAGGAAGATAAATTTATGCTTTGAGGGCAGCTACAATATGTAATTTATTACTGGCAGTGGAACGAAGTAGTGGCAATCACCAATCTATCAACAAACTCTTCTGATTCAGACAGATAAAACCCCCAGACCCTCTGCTTGTGCTGTACCTTACTGTATTTCTGCAGGGACAGCCCATCATGCCATTGCAGGTGGCTCCAGGCCTTTGCAGTAGCTGACAGGATGTCTTGTGCATGGTTATACCACATTCTGCACCCCTGGCTCGCTTTGGGAGCTGCAAGAGCACCAAGTGCTTAAATTGGTGCTTCAGCTTCTAACAAATAGGAGGAAAGATGAACCCCTGGGGCTGTAAAAGAAGGATTTCTGTTTGGTTTTTGTATTGTGCAAATGGAGAAATGTGAGAAGTTCCCTCTGCTAACCTGTGAGCTCACAGAGGTTCCCGTGCTGTACCTGTGTCACCTGTCTGATGGCACAGCCTGGGGGGCAAAAGGAAAATACGTTTGGGGTTCCCTTCTCTGGTTCTGACCTACACACGCCTGTTCAGGGTAGATCAGGCCAACAGAACAACATGGTTAAGTCTCAGCTGCAAAGGAAAAGCAACGATGTTTTGTATATGTAATGGTGGGCAAGGCTGCAGCAGCACCCCAGCCCCCAGTGGCACCCACTCTTTCTCCAGCTGCACAGGGAGGGGGTGGGTAGGAAATCTGATTCCATCTTGCAAGTTCAGAAAGGCTGTTTGACTGCTCTGCTGAAACTTGAATGTAAAACATCTGTTATTACAACACAGTGGAAAAGGCTCCATCATTTCTACATGTGAGGTTCAAGAGGACACAGCCAGATCAAAGAGACCCAAAATAACACAGTGGAAGCTGTGTGGCTACAGATGGATGTCTGGAGGGAATTACATTGAGTTCCTGGTGCATTTGAAGTTTAAAAGAAGGGAATAATAATAAAAATTTCATAAATATGCAATTTTTACCATGACGTCACTTAATCCAGAATAGGTAATGGGTTTGATCACCAAGCACATTGGAAACCTAAACAAACTATTTGGCCAACGTTTTTTTTGGCCTTTGAGCATCCTGGATGATTTAGCTGCATGTTCTTAAAAAAACCACAGTATCAGGATATGCAGCTTCACACTGTAAATGGCCTTTAACAGACTTGATGTTTTTTTCATGTTTGTGTTTCATTTTGGTCAGTTTACAACAGTGTCAGTATCAATAGAAAATACTGCTTTTCACTTCTCAGCAATAGCTTCTAAGTTCCTTAATGTAATATTTTGCACGGATTTGAATATTGGAGGGTTTTTTTTAAAGCAGATATTTCTCATTTGGTGAGACTTTACACCTTTAAATGTAAGGTTTTAGCTTATCTGTACAGCCTTAATTTATGGCTGGTTTTCCCATATCATTAATTTTCAGTTATCTGTTTGCCACTGCATCCTCAGTTTTATGTTAAAATATTTTAAGGGGGCACTGACCGTGAAAGTATACGTGTGTTGAAATTGGTGTTGTGGTCTTTAGGCTGTAGATGTACTGGTCTTCAGGTCTAGATACAATTTTGGATATACATTAATTTCCTAATATGTATTCTAACTCAGTATTTAACATGTGATGTTTGCAGTACTTTCACCATAGTTCTGTCTATATACTACCGCCCTCAAAAAAGTCATCTTTCTTGTTCCAGAGAGTGTTGGCTTTTGCATGGAAATTTGTAAGTGTAAATTAGATAAGGGTCTCAATTTTAAAAATAATAAATATTGTGGATTTAATCTTCAAGATGTTTTTCAGACTAGTGCATGGGCCAGTTACAGGCTGGACATGGTATTCTAAAAGACTGTTGCCCAGTTTCTGATGAAAACAAGTGGGAGCCAGGCCCTTCCATGCTGACTTTATTACTGCTTTTGTTTATAATTTAGAAGGGGAGAAGTGCACTGGGCTCTCTGAGAACATCAGTCATAATAATCATGCTCTGTATATGTCTGACCCTCTCACCCTTCCTGAATAATCTGGCATCTGCTGACCAGTTTCAAACAGATTTCACTAAACATGGCAAAAACTGAATTATCTTTGGAGATATTTTTTAACCTCTTGTTGTGAGTTGTGAAGTGTCACTGTTGAGTGAGGGGAGCTGGATGCAGGGAGGAGGTAGCAGGGTCCTTGCAGCTGTGGCCCCGAGCCTCAGGCAGGCCCTGCTTCCGCTGGCTGGTGCCCAGCAGAGGTGGGAGCAGGGATCACTGCTGGGCCTGGGTGTGTGGGAGTGCGGGGATGGAGAAGCCCACAGGAAGTAAGGTGCCAATCACCTCTCATGGAACAACTTGTTGTTTTTTCTAAATCTCCCTGTAGTGCAGAGGCTGCCCAGATGAGGTGAGTACGCATGGAGCCGGCACCTCAGTGAGCGCTACAAAGCAGCTGCTAATTGCCTTAGACCCCCCTCTCTGTCCCTTCCAACTGCCTCCTGAAAAGCTCTTCCTTGTCTCTGCTCCTCAGATTTCCTCCTTGTGCTGCTCTGCAACTGCCAAGCTTTGCATAGAGCTACTGATAAAGTCCTAGCCACCATCTTTTTGGTTCAGGATTTTTAGTTTGTGGTTCTGTAATTTCATTTTTCTAGAAATAATTGTGTGACGCCTTTATGCAAAAGCTGTGCTGTAAAATAAAAAATGTTTGGGTTTTTTTCACCCCCTAAATAATAACATTCTTCTCCTCTGGAATGTTAGGCATGGTGACAAGATTCTGGGAAATTGGATTGAGTGTTTATGATAGTCTATGATGTTATCAGATTCAGCCTCCACAGCGCTGGAATCATACGTTTCCATTTAGGGATGGTGCTCCCATTGCTTTTATGTGTAGTTAGTAACTCCTGCGAAACAGCAGCTTACCTAAGCCAGGGTATTGATGTATGGCTTTCTAGCCATGTAGCAGTCCTTTGGGAATATAAAGGGACAAAACTACAGAAGGGTGAATGTTTGTACACGTGCTCAGGCACACAGAGCTGTTGCCATCCCTTGGGAATGACACT
This sequence comes from Lanius collurio, assembly GCA_020086605.1. Classification (NCBI taxonomy): domain Eukaryota; kingdom Metazoa; phylum Chordata; class Aves; order Passeriformes; family Laniidae; genus Lanius; species Lanius collurio. Next base: position 2,017,207 of record JACBWW010000010.1, on the reverse strand, counting down.
AGGGATCATAATGCCAGTGTTAGTGCTGCTTTCAAGGGGAAGGGTCACTGTTAGTAAGAAATGGACCTCAAGGAGTGTTGGAAATGTTCAGCCCTTTAATGATGATAAGAAAATGATTGCAATAATTTGGAATATTTATTCACATTTCTGATGTGTGCTCATCAAACTGGATATTACTAGCACTCTCCTCTGGGCTCCTGGATCTCACAACACAGGAATAATAGGAAGTAGGACAGTAGCCTAGGAGAACATTTCCTGGGTCCTATGAGTTAATTACAGTGGGGTGTTAATTTAAGAAAATATTGAGAGAGGGAGGGAGTTAGAGCTGAGATTTGCAAAAAATAGAGAGCAGTATGAGTGACTGTTTGTGCTGGTTTGATTTTTTTTTTTCATTTGCCAGCCAAAACAAAAACCAAAAGCAATTCCAAATCATAGAACAAATTCCAGATCGTAGAAGCTTCTTGTTTAATGCAAAAAATAATTTTTTTCTATTTTGTAATCCTTAAAAATTAGTCTGAATATCAAAGCTATATTTATGTCTTAAAAGAAAAGAATAGGAAGGCTTAGGAACTTAGAGTATATTTACAGCTGAGATTATTTACCAAGGTTGGCATGCATTTGTGGATACTGTAAGCTGAGCTAAGATTTCACTTTCCCACCCAAGACATGTGCCTTGATCTTAAAGTACTAATAGTTTTTCTGTGTCATCATAGATCAAACAAGTATTTGTCAGATGTTTGCATTTGAAAGCCCCACAGCACTGCGGCCATAGAATACAAGTAAGCAGTGAGGCCTAGGATGACTGCCTGAGTCTTTGTGAAACTTGTGGTTTGTGTGTGGTTTATTTGTAACCGATTCTGCTCATGCCAGGTCTGTACGTTAACGAAGGAAGATAACCGGAGAGTGGGGGTGATTCCAAGCGATGAACAGCTCCATGTGTTGCCTCTTTACAAAATCTCACAAACAGATGAGTTTGGCACTGAAGAGGGCCTGGAAGCCAAGATAAAAGCCGGAGCCATACAGGTGCTCACAGCGTTCCCCAGAGAAGTGCGAATGTTGGCCGAGCCTCTCAGAGCTACCAAGAAAAAGAAACCAGACACAAGGAGGACCCTGACTGAAAAGCAGCCAATAATAGATAAAAAATATTCAACACCAGTAAAACTGAAAACCGAAGCCCCAGAAAATCTTGGCAACACTTTGCATTGTTTAGGTGAGTGATGCTTATGAAATTCTGCCAGTCAGTTCTGGTTCTGTGTTCTGTTACACATCTGATGGGATGGAAAAGCTCCTTTAAAATAAATTACTTGTATATTCTGCATTTTGAGGGCTAATGAACAAGTCACTGTAGCTAGTGTTGTCTCTTGGTGCAGAAAAAAATACAGGTGATTACCTAAAAATAGTTTGTTGGTGGGGTGTGAATGCCTATGAAGTATTTCCAAGTTCCCTTATTCTAATAAATAATGGCAGTTTGACAGTCTTGAAAGAAGGCTGTTGGAATGTTTACCTAAATAGACAACTTGAATTTCTTTAAAGTACAAGAACTGTGTTCTCTATTTCCTATGGGAGATAATGGCTTTCTCAGAATCTGAGCTGTGATAATTTCCTATCAATGGCACAGATGCTGCTGCAGCAAGAGCATCTATCAAATGACAGTACAAATTGTCTCTAGCAGGACTGTTAACAAGGAGCAGGGGAGTCTGTCAGCAGCAGGTGCTGGGGAAGCTGTGGTTTTTCCACTGCCACAACCCCCATCTAGGCAGCACAGAGCTGGGCCTGGGCACTGCTGGTCTACACTGTGGTACCTGGTGTCAGATCTTGGGTCAGGCCTCCATAGGGTAGGACTTACTGGATGGGACTGGGCAGTAATGAGAAGTAGAAAAGAAGGAGGAGGTGGAAGAAGCCACGGACAAAGAAGCTATGTACTTAAAATCTCTGATTAGCGGGTGAAAGATAAAATGAAAGCACAGCCTGTTAGGAAGAAGAGAGGAAAATTAGCCCATCTGCTGTAATTTTGAATTTTACTTCATGAGAGCCATCCAGACCTATGTAGCAGATTTAAGCAGAGGAATAACAGGTAAAGGTATTTCAAAGAATGTCTGCATTTTGGGAGGATAACATTTAAAAAACAAAAATCCATTTGCTACACTTTCATAATTCAGTACTATGGGTTGTTAAAACTTACTTTCACAGACTGCATGTCCCTCTTCTGAGGTGATGGAGAACGCAATTCTCAAATGCTGTGTTTAAAATCTTTAGGGCAAAGGCCTTGCTCTGGGGTGGGGGCTGTTAATGTCATGAAATGCTTTGTGATTTATTTCATAAGAAGGGGTTTTTAATGAGTTGATGTGGCCTCCTCATGTCCCTGTACAGCTTTCAGTTTTTGCATACTAACTATTGTGCGTGTCTCTGGTGGATTGGGGTCCACCCCAACATGTGTCATTATATCACTCTGATTTTTTTGCATTCCTATTGGAGAAATGTTTTTAATTCATCACTAATTTATAAATTACTAGGAGACAGTAGAAGAAAGAATAGTGCTCCTACACTGTGTAAAAACAACCATTCTGTGTATTCATGGAATAAAGAAGAAACACTGGCAGAGGCAGTCTTTTATGAGAGTAAGCAAGGGCTCTCTTTAGGGTGCCAGTCTGCTGGCAAAACACACGTAAAGCCATTGCAGAGCATGATGCAAAGCCCATCAAAGTCGATGGAATTCTTTCCCACTACTGCCATGGACTCTGGGCTGAACCTCCCCATGATGAGACTCAGTCATGTGAGGAGCCTGCTCCCCAACCAAGCCCAGCAGTAGCCAGCCATGGCTAGAAAATGATTAGGGAACTGACAGAAATTGAACAAGGAGGTCTGCACAGAGATCTGAAATAACGAAGCAATTAGATGGAAAGATGGAAGACAGCCAAATCACATGACTCAAAATTCACTCTGTAAGGACAGATTTACCTGGAGCATGTTGCCAGATGCTTTTCTTTTAAAGGCAGTTTCTGAGCCAGTATTGGAATGCATGAGTCATTGTAATTCAGTAACTGTTTTTGCTGTGATGGACAAGATCCATAAACAAGCTTTTTCCCTTTGATCATAAGGTCAGGTTAAGGTGGGTCAGAATTTTGACTGATTCACAGGCTGAATTTCATCAACTATGTAAAAACTGAAGGCCAGCAGTCAGCTGCTGGGGAAGCATTTCTGGAGGACTGGGATGTGTTAATTGGGATTCAGTGGTTATTTCATCTGTTTATTCATCCCTCAGTGAAATACCTTTCTATTTTATCTACCAGCAGCCTGACTGGAAATGGTGTTAATTGAGCAAGGTTACTTTAGATATAGATATATATATATATATATACAGTCATAGAGATATTCCTAAAAAGCTAAAAATCACCATTTGGAAAAATCTGTAGGCGTGCATTTTTCATGTTAGATATCAAGTATGAAAATATAAGAGAGATATTTTACTGATTGCAAAGTACTTACACTTTGGTGTGCATTTCTTCTAGGGAACAAAACAGATGCTTTAAAACCTGGAATAAAAATGGAGACTTCCAACCACCTTTATGCCATGAAACATACTTCAAACACTACTAAAAATTGTTCTTTATTAAAACAGTACACGACTTCCTCCCCCTTTAAGGTGGATAGTTTACATCCTTATCCATCTCTCGCACATAAGCCTGGCCTAACTGCAGTGACTAATATTCAACAGGATTTTTCAGTTCCCTACGGGTATTTTGAATGCAGTACCAAGCAACCTCACGTGACACCTTATGTTGATTGCAAGAACTTTGATGAGTCAGTCAAAGACTATACTGGAATTCTGCTGAACGATAAGGTGAATGGTGTGCCACCAATTCTTCCTGAGGTCACTGCTCCAGGCCTCCCAGCCCACAAAGAGCCCCTGCCCACTATACTTGAACATCAGCCAGACAAACAGAATTGTCAACTTCAGTTGGACAATTCTCCTTTCTCAGAGATGATCAGCTCTTGTGACTCATCAGTACTGCTAAGCTCTTCTGCAAAGGATGCTGTCATAAATGAAGCTGACTCTTCCCATGGGTGCCCAGGGGAAAAGGGCAGCTCCCATCGAGGACAAATGTGTGACTTTGACTGTGTTGACGAAAAGCAAAACGGTGCACTGGGACAAGCGGCTGATTCTGAAGAAAAGGCTGAGGAACTGTGGTCAGACAGCGAGCACAATTTTCTGGATGATGACATTGGTGGGGTTGCTGTGGCACCTTCTCATGGTTCTATCTTAATTGAATGTGCAAGACGTGAACTCCATGCTACCACACCAATTAAAAAACCCAACCGCAATCATCCCACAAGAATTTCTTTAGTTTTTTACCAACACAAAAATTTAAATGAGCCAAGACATGGTTTAGCGATGTGGGAAGCAAAGATGGCCGAGAGGGCGAGAGAAAAAGAAAAAGAAGCAGAACGATTAGGAACAGAGAATCCTGAACTGAACTCTAGCAACAGGAAAGCAAAGCAGCCAAGTGAAAACAGAGATATTTTTTATGAAGATAACGAGTTCAACCAAATTCCATCCCGCAGAGCATTAACAGTAACCAAGGATAACGTAATCACAGTATCTTCGTACGCCCTGACACGCGTGGCAGGGCCCTACAACCATTGGGCGTAGGTGCCGGTGTCGTGTGCCCCTCCTGGTGCAGTTACATGGTGTTTCTTTAAGGTGCTGTTAAAGAACAAGTCTCCTGTCGTTTACTATTTGCTCATCTCAACCATTTTAAGGCTGAGGTAAAAAAAAAGGGGGGGATTTCTTCTTAAACTGTGACTTTTAACATTTGGTGGTGCTCAAGCACATTTTAAGCAAAAAAAAAAGTTCTATAGTTTTAATACATTCTAAGAAAGATTTTGTTTAGGTTATTAACCTTGATTGAATCATTCAGTTTATTACCTTTAGGAATTTATATTTTGGTGCTTTAAATCGTCTGTTTACTACAAAAATCATTTATAGGGATTTTAACAGGTTCACATTTTATGGTGTTAAATCAAGTTATACAGTTATAGCTCTACACAGCTCTTGGTGCTTAACCACATCAAACAGTTAAAAATAAATAAGCTGAATTATTACTTCATGGTGCCATTGCTTTAACAACTTCCAACCATTGCTATATAGTCCAAATTACAGATAAATCTTTTAGAAAACCAATTAATTTTGTTCTTTAGATTTGTCAGTAGAATGAAGTTATTGGTAATGATGGCTGGAAGTTGTTTCTAAGCTGTAAATATATATTTTAAAAGCACTTTCTATTTTTAAAATTAACTTGAAATAGTATAGTATAAGGCTCATATTGTCTAAGGTTTGTGCATACTCTACAGAAGAAATTATTTTATTCTTGCTGTGTAGAGTTCCATGGTGTTACAGCTGCAGGATGTATGCTGATAGCATATGTGGTTGTTTTTAACTTGCCCTTTTTCATTGAAGATTTTATGTTGCGTATAAACAAACAGTTATGGATTATAAAACCTTTTATTCTTTTTCAAGAGAGTATACAAACATGAATTGAGGAGATGCCTGATCAATACTTGTGTTGCTCTTGGGAGTTATGAATATTATCTGTTTTTTTTAAAGGCGGCATTCGTTAGGTTTCTTTGAGCAGTAAGTGCATCAGTCTCATTTGTTTGCAGCATTCTAATTTAATATGGCAACCAAATGTTCCTAATGCCTCAGGGGTAGGATTGTTTTGGGATAAAAAAATACCCCCTAGAGCTGCCTTATTCTATTCTGATAAAAAAAATAATTGGGAAAAATACAAAGGAAGTGTTGCAAAAGTATCAAATTTCTAATATTTAGCAGCAAATTTTTTGTTTAGAAGAACCTATCTGTAATAGTCACCAACTTTCTGAGTTCAGTTTTTTTACAAAAATGTTTTGTAAATTTTGAAGCAATTTATACATTTCATATGGAAAGGGTTGTATCCTCCCTTGAAATTCCTCTTCATTTCTCTTGAGAAAGTGACATATCATGAAATGAGTATTTGCTAAACCAGAGGGAAAACAGACACTCCATTGCTTTTAAATACTGTAGCATCCCACTCTTCTTTCTGATTCTCCTCTCCTATGTATTTCTTGTTTAAACTTATTTATTTAAACAAATGACCAAATGACAACGTTAGCTAAGGACTGACCTCATCCTGCAACTTCTTCCATGTGAGCTGGTTGGAGCCAGGAGGAGCACTGACGCCAGGACTCCCTGAAGTCTGAGCACTGCAGGATCAGGCCCACACACAAAGCTCTCCCCTCCTTCTGCCTCGGCGCCCGCCCCAGCTGGGGAACCTGTAGGTAGAATGAAGTCACTTTTCCAGTGTGAAAACATACTAATAATATACTTGATAATATACTGTAGTGGTGCTGTATAGAAGAATATGAACTATCTGGATCTGCTTTACTTAAAGACAAGGTGCTTTTTCCTTGAGAAGCTGAAGTGCAAGAACTCTATTTACAATTTCGGTACGAAAAGTACATCAGTGGTGTTGTGAACACATAGTGCCAGTCAGGACCTTGGTGCTACAAATCCTTTGGTGTGGCTGTAGATCCATGGGACTGTTCTCCTGTAGCCACGTGCAGTGTTTGCAGGAGCCAGGTCTGAAGTAGCAATTGCTATGTAATGATCTTGGGTTCAGTTCTACAGATTCCTGGTCAAATTAACAAAGCTAATGATGGCAGAGGATGGAGGAATTGAACCAGTTCTTTGTATCTTACCTATTTTAACTAAAACTTGTAAAAACCGGGTATGCTGCAAATTTTAGTTCAAAGCTTAATATGAAATAGAGGATATGAAGGGATTGTAAATAATGATAAAACAGAACCAATATTATGCCATTGTTTTGTACCAGCAGTTTTATGCTTATTGACTATGTAATATACAGTATACATCAAATCATTATGGTATTTTGTGTGCCTTAGATTTCCATTTAAAAACTTGTATATTTTTGGTGAGCCGAAGATTAGTAGGAATTGCAGCTGTTCATACAGTCAGTAGTACTGTACATTCCTTAGCTGTTCCAGTCATGTATTTGTCCCACACCATGTACAGATTTGTTAATTGGTTTCACTGATAGCCCTGACAGCTTCAGTTTCTGTAATGCAGTAATTCAGCATTCCCATGTGATAAATTTTCTACACAAAATTAGTAAGTTACAGGGCCATCTCTTTACCTTTTAAAATGTTTGTACCATTAAAGTGGATCATTTGTACTTGAATCTTCTCCTACAAATGCCCATGCTTTACTTATTGGAAACTTGAGATAAAAATGTTCCATTGAAAAACCAGCAGCTTCCCTCGAAGAAGTGAGGCCCTGAAAGGTGCATCTAAAAGGATCCCTTCAAATAGGTAGCCCAGGTCTACCTTTTCTAACAAAGAAATGTGTATCTTAACATAATTAATACTATTAACTGATAGGTGCTAAACTCACAGTTACTACTTCATTAATATTACTTACATGAGAGAAATACATCATCTGTACAATAACACATCACCCACGGTGCTCTTTCCCTGGCTGTCTATCACCTAAACTGCTTTTTCAGTGTGTCCTACCAGGCAGGTTGCCCACTTCCACTTCCTGCTGGACATGTAGTGGGTTGTGATTTGAGAAGCTGATCCTTTCTATTGCTGTACTGCAGTATAGAAAATGCAACTATTTACTGGTTTTACAACTCTGTGCTATTTCTTGTAACACTTCAGGATATTTATCAGTCTTGTAGACAAATTGTGTTGTTTTCAGTAAGGTTATACTTTTGTACAAAACAGTACTTATCTCTTAAAATCTTCAACTCTGTGGGTCTGTTCTTTCCTTTGCCACCCACACGACCACTTGTAATTTGCTCTTATGTTTTGACCCAAGTCCTTCTTGGGTAGCCAGACCAGGAGCTGGATCTAAAATTAAGGTAGCTGGCTAGGTCAGACCTGCATGTTTTACTTGGTTTCCATCAGCTGGCACTAAGTTCTGGGTGAAAAACCAGCACATGGATTCAGGTATGGGCTGGCAGTGGGGTGTGCTTGTCTTTGGATCATTTTTTACAGTATGCCAGAAAAAACTGTCGTGATTCAACACAGGACACCTCTTGACTTCCCAGAAGAAATCTGTCTCTTCCCTTTGTCCACTGGCTCCAGTACTATGACTCCAGCTCTGCTATGGAGGGGAGGAGCAGGCCTTGTTGCAGGACAGTTCTGTTTGACTCCCTGTGGCAGTCGCTGCCGTTGTGTCCAATTAAACAGTGAATTTACTGATTTTTCAATGCTTGTGTATTGCAGGAAATAGTAAGAAATATTTCTATAAATACTTCAGTCACAAGATCCAAAAAGCTTTTTAAGTACTTACAAATACTTGCAGCTTCTAACTTGTAACAGTTGTATTCAGATTTTTTAATGACTTTCTAAGATAACTTATACTTAAGAATCTTAACTGCTGGTGAAAGTCCTTGTCTTACCTATGACAGTGCTTCTCTAGACCTAGAACAGGAAGTAACTACTATTTTGAGCAACATTTTATGTTAAGCATGGGTAAACGACAGCTTGTCTAGTACTTAAGATTCTTTCTAGTATACAACTGTATGGGGTTTTTAAAAGACCTTTTTCATTTCATTGCAATGTTAACTAAATTTGGTAGATTAAATTTGGGTCCTGTTCACACTGCTGCAGCCCTGCTGACTGCAAAGTGCTCATTTATCAAGTTTTCCTGCAATTTCCATATTTAACTGGATGGATATGGACAATAGTTGACCAATGTCTGTGCCAACTCAGACGTCAGGCTCGCTCTTTCACTTCCCATGCAACTTCTCTAATGTTGAAATTAACTCCATTTATCAGTCAGTCATCAGCTTTGTAATCCATTTATATATATGGTTGTTTTCTTTTCCATAGAAATCCTGTAATTTCTAGGCTATCAGAAGGAAATAGCTGTGCTCTCAGATACATGAAAAACTCAATTGCATGGCCACTTCCATGCTTTGTGTATGTTAACAACAGTTACATTCAGGCAGTGTGGGACAAACTCTTTCAGGCTTATTGTGGTCACTGAAATTCAGATTAGGGTCTTTGTGATGTCTACTCCATAAAATTGTGTTTTATTTCTTGTGTGAAAGCTGTCTGCCAAGCTGTGACCTGTGACGATCTGATCTTAAACAGCAGTTAGAGATGAGGAACAGTCCAATCACATTTGAGAATTCCTGCTTTGTCAGGTCTTGATCTGACTTGCAGGAGAAGTGTGGAGGGAATATCTTTCCATTGATTATTGTGACACCACGGTACTGCACTGCAATGGCTGTGTCACAGCACTGCTCTAACCAGTAAGATGTTTCGTTGTGGGTATTATGTACAAATTCATCTTTCCACGGTTCCTCCACAGACAAAAATCTCTCCTTTGGTCTCTGCCTGCAGATACTGGTTTAAAAAAAAAAAACAAACCAAGGAGGGAGAGAGTTGGTCTCTCTTGACCCTTTCTGATCTGTGTAGACAAAAAAAGGTAGCAAGCACTGCTGTCATCACCAGCCTGCTGCCCCTTCCTGCCATCAATATAGAAAGCTGATGGGATGCTGGTTGGACTCAATGGTCTTTAAGGTCCTTTCCAGCCTTAATGATTCTCTGCACAGCATAAGTAAATCACAGGCGAAGTTGTGAAGGTACAATTGGTTTTTGAGTCAACCTATGTCTGTGTAGTTACCATGGTACTTCTTTATACTAACACTTCTTTTGGTCCATCTGACTTTAAATGCAGTAGATTATTTTGTCTGTGACACACTTACATTCTCCTTGAATCCTGAACAAGGTGCCCAGTGTCAAAAGTCTAGAGGATGTGGCTACTTACCCTTAACAGTTCAGAAAGGGGTATCAGTCTGTTCTGGGATTACCTGATGTTTAGTCAGCCTTCACAAGTTGTCTACACGCTGCTTTCGGATGTTGCTACAAAATTGCATAAAAGAAAGATTTACATTTGAGGTTTCCTGAAAGACCAAGGATTTGTAATAGTAGAACCTGATCAGGCACCAGGATACATACGGATCACTTCTTCTAAGGAGTGCTTGAAAATACACTGTCTTTATTACTTCCCTGTTAAAACTTTTTTGGTTCTTTTAGAGAATAGGCAAAACTTTTTGTTTAATACTGTCCCATACTTGACTAAATTATGAAGACTTAGTTCTACATGATGCTGTGTTGTCTCCCTGAAAAACACTTAATATGGCTAGTATCCATTAGTAGGTATCACTTTCTACTCTGTACAGGTGACACTGGATACTCCAGCCACCTTTCTCACTCCATGGTCTTTCTGGATCATCAGCTGTGGTTAGCAGTTTGTGCTGGCTCACTTTGTCACCTGCTGCTGAATTCTTTCAATGCTTGTAACTACTCCAGAAGTTTTTCCCTTTGCAGATCTGCTTCAGCACTTGGCATTAGCAGCACAGCTGTCAGCCTGGCCACGAGTCCCCCTGCATGCAGTCCTGCTTTGTATGAGAACCAGCCATCTTCATCTCAGGAATGTCATATGAAGCTCTTCTCCTTGGGACTCTCCCCCTAAAATCCATGTCTTTCAGTCATCTGGAACAGACTACCCAGAGAAGCTGTGGCTGCCCCATCCCTGGAAGTGTCCCAGGCCAGGCTGGACAGGGCTTGAAGCAACCTAGTATAGTGGAAGGTTTCCTGCCCATGGCAGGGGGTTGGAACATGGTGAGCTTTAAGGTCCCTTCCAACCCAAGCCAGTCTGTGATTCCATCATCTTACCTTCCATATGTTACAGTTCTAGGGCTTTTACTTCATGTTTTTTCATACAGAGCCCAGAATATTACAATTGGGATTTTTTAAAACTCCAGTAGAGAGGGACAATCTGTCAAAATCACTGTTTTCTTACTTTTTAATAAAATAATGAATTTTCCAGTTACTTTTCCTATTTTTTGATGTAGTTGTGACAATCTATTCTTGTATCTGCAAGTAGCCAAACAAAAGAGACTTTGTAAGACTAGGAAAATGACTACCCCTTGAGAAGGAAAAGTCATCCCTTTTCAGATTACAGGATTTTTTTATGTTGGTAGCATCTCTGTGGAATGGTCTCTTGTCTTTTGAGTCACTCTTAACAGCTCTGCTCAGTTCCTGGCATACAACAGCTGCTGCAGCCCCTGCACGATTGCAAGAGCAGGAGCAATCATGTTTCTTTCATGTCTTCTGATTAGATCAGTCAGTCTTTGTGAGATACCCAAGTATTATGTAAGTTAAATGCCTGAACTAACATAGGACTGCTTGGAAAAAAAAGATGTTATTCCTCTGTGGCAAAAAATGGAACTGAAGGAGCTTGAGAAGAAAATAATTAAGTAGTTACTGCCTTTTATTAAAAGGTATTGAGGTGTCAGCATCACTCTTTCTTTATGTCTTTCTGAGACATAGAGATTTCAGGATTCTTTTTCCAATCCAGTTCTCCAGTTCATCATCCCAACAATTGCTCATGGTGCTCAACCATGTACTGCTAGCTTCAGTTCTCAAAGATGCAAGATGCTTCTTTATGCTGTATCCCTAATTCTTCCAGACAGTGTATTTTCCTTTCTTCTTCTACTGGGCCATTATATATGGCATTTTTCCACATGCACTTCTACTCAATGCTAGAATCTTCGAACTTGCAGTGAATGCAAGTCTGGGGTGCTGAATAACATGAAGGTGACTTGCTTTGGTGTGAGTGATCAACGGTGCTTTTTTCAACACTTTGCACACCTTACACACATTCCTCACAAAGTCACAGAACGCAGGTGTACACCTCAAAAACTGTGTATGTAGGGAGGATATGTTTGGCACTTAAACTACATTTGCCAGTTACAGCAGATGAACTGTGTTCCAAAAGAAGTGCTGTTGCAGTGGAGCAAGGGAACTGCTAGTTTTGATGTTCAGTAGTGCAGTTGTTGCCACAGAATGTTTTAATGCTGTCGTGGAAAGTTTTGTGACCTGATCAATATTTTTACATGTATATCTGTATTTTTATTATATTGTAATGGAAAAGGGTCTAGGGTTTGGGAGTTGTCTTGAAGTAAGAATGGAGGCCCTGATTCTCATTTATACTACTGTCCATTGCATTGAAAGGATAATGGAGCCTTAAATGGACATCACTTTAGCTTACATCCTTTGGAGTATCCCATCACACTGATCAGAGTATAAAACGACACTAGTATAAATCAAAACAGTTACTAAATGACTGATTTGTACAATCATCTGAAACTAATTTCATGGTATCCCTACTGTGCACAATACTGGCCAGTAACATCCAGATTGTTCTTAGTTTAGAAATACAGGTTGAAAAGAGACTTGCTTGGGTTTTATCAGGTTTTAAATAATTGCTTTTATTGGCTGTCCTTTGCCCAACACTGTCTACAAAGACAATGTGGTGAAAGAATTTTACCTCTTGGTAATGGCCAGCCCAGAAATCTCTCAAAATTGTCAAAAATGCTACTTTTAAGCTTTGGTAGTTTTTTCTTAAAATACTTGCTACCCTTTATCATAACTTGGATCCCTTTTACTTGATGATGTAAACTGGGGTAGTGACAATCTACTGAGCTCCCTTCAGTCCGAACTTCACACCCAGCAGAGTGCACAGTGTTGCGTGCTGTTGTCACACTCTGGTGAGTTTGGGGACACAAAGCTACAATCCAACACTTCCTGCCTTCCCTGACTGTGGTGCTACTTGCCAGGGAAAACCCTGGCATTGCTCTGCATGCCTGAGTCCTGCAGAGCTCCCCTTGCTGCCCATGGAAGTTTTATGTAAACAACAGCCCCGCTACATTGCAGTTAAGCAATGCAATGCAAACTTGTTAAACAAAAAGTTTGAGGAAAAGGAAAGCTACTTTCCTTCTTAATTTTTTACACTGCAGTGATACTGCAGAGCCTAATGAGAATAGATTTTGTACCAACTTTGTGAATGCCTGTCTAATCCATGCAACTCAAAAGGCAGCAGCTGCATGAAGCTCTTGTCCTCTAAATCAAAAAATAACTTTAGTCAAGAAGTGCTGGCTATCCCAGTACTGCTAAAAGAAAGCCAGTTCTAACCAATGCAAACATTCATACATTTCAGTCTTTACCAGTGAATTATTCTATGATAATTTGTTCAGTGTGGAACTCTTCATAGTGTGACAATATCATGCCAGGTCACAAGTACTGATCCGAATTTGCTCTCATTAGGAAGGAACAGAAATAGGTAAGGACACACTGTAGTGAAATGCTATGGCTAATGAATGCCTTCCTGCCTTGGGAAGGTAAAAGATTTAACAATATACCAGAGCAAAAGAAAAATAAGTCATGGGGGTTTTTTTCCTTCTCTCTTTCTTCTTTTCTTTCTTTCCTTGGGATGCATTTGATATTTATTTTCCAACTTTGAATTTGAGGTTTTATTCCCAGTTACCAACCTGCTGTATTGAAATCTGGAACATAAAATTAATGTTTTTAAGCAAAAGATGATGTACAGGGAGATAAAATCAGAAAGAAAAAGCACTTCATTATGTCACAGTATTTACAGGAGAAAGTGTAAAAATTACTTCTTTTCTAAAAAAAAAAACATTTGGGGCCTGATTCTTTCCTGGTATAACTGAGCATAGCTCCCTGAGGCTGGTGGAGCTGGGCAGAGTTATGCTAGCTGAGAAACTGAACCTTAAAATCTTCTTTGCAGACAAGGGAACCCTTACCAGCAGTACTTGAAGACTTGTGAGTTGTGACTGCATGTTACTTGAAAGATCTAATTAAGCTATGTTTTTTGGTGCAAGCAGTTGTTGTACATGATTTCATGTTTATGTAGCAAGATGCATTGAAATGTTGATACTAGTATTCAAACATACATGTAAAAATTGTCGTTGTGGAAATTGTCTGTTCTGTTCTATTTTTCTTGTGTGTCTCATCTGTTTAGAACGTAAACTTTCTTTTTTTTTAATTGTCCTAACTGAATAAGGCTAAATGAATACTGTAATTGAAAATATATTTTAAATCTTGTCATGAGTTTTTAAAAAGACTATTACAAATTGTATCATTCCTGATTACACAGAACTTTGTGGGTGGTTTTAAATAAATTTTATACTTCTATTTTGCACTTAGTCGTCTAATTTTTCTTTCCTGCTCTTAGCACTAATAACCCCTATGACGTGTAGAAGTGTATTTGTTAATTAGCAATAGGACTATAGGGGCTTCACCCAAAAAGTCAGCAGGTTTCTGCACTGGAAAGGGACAGGCATAAATCCAGTCTCTCTTCTCAGTCTGCCTCTGCTTCAGCCTGTCCCCAGGTCAAGAGAAGTAAGAGAAGTAGCCAGAAAAGCTGAACTTCATTTTCTGACTAAAAAGGACAAAACAGTTTGTGAACATGCCTGCACAGTGCCTCTTTTTGCTACCTGTCTGGCAGAGCAAGCCTATGGGAATCATTTACTGTAGCATTTAACTCCCTGCTGCTGGAAACATTTCAGGTTTTATTTGCTGCAAATCAGAGGGTATGGTTGGGGTTTTTTTCTCAAAACTGACCTCAGCATTAGCCTGCTTTACTGATATTGTAGTGCACAACAACAACACTACTAAAAAGAATCCGTGTTGTTTAGATCTGAAGGAAGAATGCACCTCTGCTCATACTTGTGCATTTTCCTTCTCCAGTAAGTACAGCAGCAAAATAATAAGCAAAAATAATCTTGCAGGTAACTGAAACCTCCTAGAGAGCAGAAAAATGCTGCTATCCTCTGGCTTCTCTAATGCCCTGGAAAGAAACTACATTGTGTGATATGGTACATCTAATTTTTGGGAGATTAATGTAGTCATCCAACAGGGAGGCCTTGACCCTCCTATGTAAACTGCTGCTCTTTTATAAGAGAATCACTACTGGGGCTTTATAGCAACATCTCCCAAGCTGCCCCAGGCCTTCTCTGAACTGTACTATTAATTCAAGAGAATCACACATTCCAGGGTTCAATATTAGAGTCAGGAACCCCCAGCACAGGTGTCTTAAGAAAGCATATGGATTTTGAAAGACTTGGAGAGACCCAAAAACATCATTACTGAGCAAGAGCTATCAATGAGAAACATTTCCCAGGTGCTTTTAACGTATGCCAGCCAGCTGTGTATTGCCTGCCCCTGGCATTCCCACTGGGCAGTGTGATCCCAATCAGGTCTGTATTTCCTCACAGATGATGGAACATGTTACATAGAGGGATTTTAAAACATAGCTGCACCCCTACCTTATGGGAACAAAACTAAACCAGATTCACCTGCCCTGGCATCCCTGTTGCCAAAAGTGGGTTTACCACCTGGAGCACCTTTAGTGCTTTTTTTATAGTCTGAATTTCTTATATATGTTATACAAGGTAATAGAATATTGATGCAGTACAGTTGGTTGCTTTTAAATTCTTACGCCTTAGATTGCGTTGCCTACTAAAATGGTGCTAATTGTTAACAATTGATTAAGCTGCAAAATAAGCTCTTTTGCTGGTACTACAGTTAAAAGTTTTCTGTAGTACTCTTATACTGCCAGGATTTGCTGTTCAACAATGCTAATGTTGATTACTGCTGTTGATAATTAATGTTTAACACAAAGTATTACATTCAGAAGGGTATTCATCAAAATATTGGACTTTCTGTGCACTCTGTATATCAGAACAAGTGACATATTCAAATATCATTTAAACACAAGCAAGGTAATGCTTCAATTAGTTTTGGTTCATGAAATGGCCTAAATAGTCTAAAATAAAATACCAGTAATCCCTATCCGTGCTTTTAATTTTAGACAAACTGAAAAAATATTTAAAATGTGGAAGTTTAAACCCGGCTATTTTAATAACTTGAGCACAATTCCCAAGACAAGCCTCCAATTCCATGTCCAGTCTGTTTACTTCTGGGTACTCTTTTGTTTGTATGATATATACCACTAATAAAAAATCCTTACATTCTTAGCACTTGAATTCTTGAAAATGTCCATGTCTTTTTACACCAGGCCAAAAATTACTTACAATCCTGTACCATGTGTACATCTCCATTTGTAACATAACTGGGTAATACTTTCATGCTGTTTGATCCTAAAGGATTCCTAAATTGCTGCTAGAGGCATGACTTAGCCTTTTTTCAGCCTAGAACAGCAAAACCTTTGTTTCCTGTGATGTAAAAAGTCAGCAGTTCAGTTTCTTGTGACCACTTTGTTTTATGTTTTTGCATGAGAATGACTTGTCCTTTCACTTGAGAATCCCTTCAGGGAAATGAAGCACTAAGCCAGTGCTTCATCAAGCAAACACTTCCATGCTAGTCCCTAACTCACTTCCACAATAGCAGAAAGCCTTTTAAGGACTCACCTGGGTTACTGTTCCTACAGATTGTAGGGGTGGGATTTGTTGGGCTGTTGCAAATTACTTTGCTCTGTGAGGGTAAGAGGCTGTGAGTGGTTCAGGTGTGTCACTGTGTAACAATCCTCCTTAGGCCATGGCCTAAGCTCCCTAGGCTCTGACTAGGGTAGGTACAAAAATTTAAAAACAGAAAGAAAACCCCAAGGGTGTTGTGTGTAGAGTGCTCATCACCAAGCCTGGACAGCTCTGGAACCCCCCAAGAATACTGGCAAGTATTCCCTTTATATGCAACTTCTATTGCATCTGAGCAAACAGAGCAGAAATTAAGAGTTTTAGTCATGCCCCTTTGCTGTCTCCCACTGAAGGAGGCCTTACTTGGGACTCTTGTTGCACACAGTTCTCAGGATGCTCCCTGCTCTTCCTGTACGTGGCAGCCTGTGAGTCAAAACCTCTGAATCTGCACTCAGGCGTCCTGCACCAGAAATTGTGTCTGTCTGACCTGCAGATCAGAGAGAGGCCTGTGCTCTGCCATGGGAAGAGGCTGAACACCACAGGCAGTGGTGGAAGGGAAATGGCCTCTCAGCTCTCCATCTCCTGCTTCTCAGGCAGTGGAACTAAGATTTTAAAGGTGGTCACGATTTTTCTTCTAATTGCTCTTCTTTATTGCCTGTCTATAGATGGATCTTTACTGGCTTTCATACAGCTGTGTTACCCCAAGATTATAAGGAGAGGGCTGAGAAATCCATCGTGTGTGCAATCAAACCCAATATACCTTAGAAAAACAGGGCCTTCCTAAAGGTACTGAGGACTTGAATACAAGTCAGATTGGGCAAGAAAAAAGGAATCCTTAAAACTTATGACTTTATGAAAGGCCATGATTCTTGTGGTTCTCTGGGCATTGTGGATTATGTCTCTTTTTTTTTATGTGATGTTCACAGATCACAGAGCATCCCAGGTTGATGGGGACCTCAAAACATCACCCAGTCCTACCCTTTGTGGAAAAGAAAGCTTAGGTAGGATTTTCTAGCACCCTGCCCAGCTGTATCTGGAGAACCTTCAGTGATGAGGTCTCTCTCAATTGCTCTCACTGGAAAAAATTTCTCTCTTTTATCAAGATGAAAAATTTTCCCTGTGTTTCTGCAGTCTATTACCTTCAAAATAATTAATAATTAATTATTATTTATGCTGCAACATTTTTACTCATTTAAACTTTGTCAGAAGTCTGTTCTCAATCCATTTAATTTTATTCCAATATAGGAGACTACAAAAGCCTTTCTGTCCTTACCCCAGGATTCTTATAAACCAACAAACCAACCAATCAAGCAACCAAAAAAGTTACTTGCAAACAGCTAAACCTGAGCAGGTTGATTTAATTCTATTATGTCCTTCCTGTATTCTTTAGGTGTCTAGCCAGTTCAGAAACACTTTTGTTGAGCATTTTGTATAGCAGTATGTAATAAACTTCAGTTTATTACATCTGTTACTAAACTTCAGTACTGACTGTGTCGCATGCTTGGGAAAGTGTAAAGTACATATGGCTACAGTCAAAAAGACAAGAGAAATTTTTGTGCACCAAAAGACCCATGATAATTTGCTTAGATACTTACATGCTGCACTTGTATTACAATTTCAGCATCAAAACAGCCATTAACTAGACTGTTGCTACCATTCCTGGATATCTAGAAGGATAAAAATATGTTTGATTCTCTCTGAACAATCTCTTCTGGCCTTCTGAAGAGAATAAATAAACCACCCCATCAACAGCTGCAAAAAGCAGGTTCCAGTAGTGACATGTTTAGATCTGAAAATTAATTCACGAATTGAGCAGGATGCATGGAAATGTTATTTCCAGCAAGAATATGGAAAAAAGTAATATAATGATTTCTCATCATAAAAATTGAGTGAAATAACCATCTCCCTATAACTGGCATTTAGGTGGACATACATAGCATCTTTATTCATTTTTTGTTGAGTAGCTTCATGTTAGGCATGAAACACTAATTTCTGTGTCTCATCAATGGTACAGATTATCAAAGGCATGTTCATCAGAAAACCATAATCTCTCTTCCAATTCTGTCCCAGAAATGCATGATACAAATAAAATTAAATCTGTTTGTGGGTTGTTTTTTTTCCAACCAAAAGTAAATCTTTTCCACACTTCCTTCTACATTTTTCTTTCATAGCAGACATCCAAGATACCTGCAACTAGTTTCATTCTACGTTATGCAGGAAAATTTCACAGTAGCTCTGTTGCTGCTGTACAGGGAAAACTGTTTGGTATTTTAATTTTTATGTAAAGGATGGTCTACAACAGGTGTTCAGTCATAATGCATTGATCATGGTACTAAATTCTCTACACAGTGTCAATAATGTACAGAGTTGAATCAGTGGTGAAGCACTCTGTGCTAGTGTAGCTAACAGGAACCTTCCTCTAAAGCACACAGTTCTTCTCATTTCCTTCCAACCAGCCTTACCATGCTATCATTTTCAACAGAAAGACAAAGCATTCTCACAAAAATAGGACTTCCACTTTTCCAGAGCTAAGGTAAGGTAAGGCAGAATGCTATTCCCAAAGGCAGTACCTAAGATTATGTGCAGCCAGCACCCAGTCATCCCTTTCAGAGTGCAAAACCCCTGCAGCAAACACTTTGCTTTGTGCTAAGATCATGACACAGTTACTGTCAGGAGACACCTCAGGAGCACTTTGAAGACAGTAAAGATTTGTTTGGTGACAAATGTGATTGTGCTGCTGCTGCTCAAAAAAGAGGCTGTACAGCACTGTGGAAGGTGCCAGAGATGCACTCAAAGGATTTCCTGAGCAAAGGGCAGAGATCCAAAGTATTCACTGTTTGAACTGTAACAGTTCCTGGTACTAAGTTCTCTTCTTTGTGGTCATCTTTGTTAAATGTATTGATTGTGTGAAAATATTTGTGATGTTCTTTGATTATAAACTCTAAAAATTATCATTTCTCCCCACAATATCCCCAGCAGATTCTTAACTCCTCTAACCACCCAGAAAGCTGGAAGCAACAATTTGCTTTATGGATTTTACCTTCTAATTTTATCTTTTTCTCAAGTTGCCTCATTATTTTAAGGTAATTTGTAGAAATCTCATGTATTTCATATTTCTGTCCTCTCATCAATTTTGGATTAAATTGTCCAATGCACTTAAAAGATAGTCTGAGGGCCTAGAATTATTTTAAGACACAAGACTAGAAGTGCACATTTTTGTTAACTGCTACTTCCATTACAACTGTTTTTCATCACAACAGTGGTTTGTCTTGAGTAGAGGATACAGAGACCTAAAGAATTCAAAAGGAATCATTAGTGTACCATAAATGGCAGTGGCAAAATCTGCCAGGTAATGGTAGCAGTATGTATCTGGGAAGGAGAAAGCACATGAAATGCTCTACTTAAGGTACAGGAAATCAGGATTGTGGTTCCTATGAGCTTCTGAGGCTTTCTTTGAGAGTCTTTATCTTCTGATAAAAAGGCCCTGGGCCAGACAAGTGCAGAATAGAACTACTTCACAATACTGCGATACTCACAATTACTTTCTTCTTTAATACAATTTTGCCATTCTCCTTTTTACATACAGTGTGGGAGAAAGTCCTGCAACCTTTTCAACATTTAATCTTATCTCCAGACTAAAGAGTACAGATTCTGATTTAGTCAACTGAGCTGGATGGAGTTATGCCAGGACAAGGTTTAAAATGTGTAGACTTAAAAAGTAAGAACTATGAGTGTGAAACATCTAAACCCTAATCTAATTTGAACTATATTTTAAACATCAAAGGCAGATCTGTCTTTTTATATTATCAACTACCAAATGCTGCCAGAAATTTACTTTCACTTGATGGTCTTCTGCTTCTTTATCTAGATGCCCTCCTACAACATAATCCACCTCGCTGCAAGTGAGTTTGATATTGCTGCTTCTCAGGATTTTATTCCATCACCAGCTTCCATTTTTAATAACAAGGCAACACTTCAAAGTCCTATTTTCATTTACGAAGTGTGTCTTGCTGACTTGCTGTCAAACGTAGAGTAGGCATTCATCTCTCTATTTAACTTTAAAACAAACTCGTGTAAAAAACTATTTATGGGATGGAAAGCTTTTTGCAACAATGCCAAGGCCATGAGTTCGATCAGTGCCTACATGACTCGGCCACTCACTTACAGGGCTGGACTCGACGATCCTTCTCAGTCCGTTCCAACTCAGACTAAGAAATAAATTGCACTTGCCCAGAACTCCTGAACTACTTACTGCACTGAGTCCTGACTGCAATTTCCGTTTCAAAGCATCTTAAGAGCTTTGATGAGTCTCTGGTGCGTCTGCTCTGCCTTCACCTCAGATGATCCCGTGTGCCCTCAGAGAATCGCCCGAACGTTTGTGCGCGTACAGTCGGCTACCAGAGGGTCGGGAGGGGGCTGAAAGCTGCCTATCCCCTACAGCGAAATGGCACGGTGGGGAGTGCCTGACCACTGACGAGCCGCATGGGACCCCGGAGAAGGCCCGGGCCGCCCCGGTCCTGCGGCTCCCTCAAGGCAGTCCCACCGCAACATGGCGGCGCCGCCGCCCCGCCCGGGCCCGCCTCGCCCAAGATGGCGGCGGGGCCCCTCCCTCGAGCCGCGCGGTCCCTGCACGCGGCAGGGCCGGGCGCGCGCCGCCTCGCGCGGTCGCAGGCGTGACGTAACAGCAGGATTGGCGCCTGCGCGGTGCGAGCGGCCGGGGCGGGCGGCTATGGCGGCGGCGCGGTCCCGTGCAGGTATCGCGGGCGCAGCGCGAGTAACCGCCAACACATGTGTCAGTCA
>JACBWW010000010.1:1944836-1995794 GCA_020086605.1 Lanius collurio | reverse complement strand
GGAGGGGCCCCGCCGCCATCTTGGGCGAGGCGGGCCCGGGCGGGGCGGTGGCGCCGCCATGTTGCGGTGGGACTGCCTTGAGGGAGCCGCGGGACCGGGGCGGGAGGAGGGGGAGGAGGAACGGGGAGGAAGGGGCGGGAAGGCCCCGCTTCCCGCCCGCCAGGCCCGGCGCCGCCGCCGCCTCCCTCTGCTTTTCTCGCGTCCGGCGCTTTCCGCCCGGCGGCGGGGCCTGGGCACGCGGCCGCGAACGGAGGCTGCCGAGGGGGTAAAGGAGCTTTCACGGATCCCAGCGGGGAGCGCTCCCCGGCGGGCGCGGGCCGAGGAATGGAGGCAGGGCAGGAGGGAGGCGGCGGAGATGGTGCGCGGCCCGGCCGTGCTCGCGTGGCTCCGGGGGTTCCCGTGGCTCCGGGGCTCACGGGGTTCCCGTGGCTCCCGGGGTTCCCGTGGCTTCCGGGGGTTCCCGTGGCTCCCGTGGCTCCGGTGCCCTTGTGCGCGGAGACGGAAGCAGCCGTGGGTGAACGCGTGCGGTGTTCTGCCGCCAGCGCTTCCCCGCGGCGGCCGAGCACAGCCGTGGAAAACAAATAAGAAATATAAATTGTGGGTTCCGCAAAGTCATCTTTCTGTTAGTCTTCCTGGAAATGGGAATACATTTTTGCGTTTTGAATCGCGTTAGTCTCGTTGTTAAGAAGTGGGAGATGGAGGTTGTGCCTTAGGAAAATAAAATAAGTTGTCTTACAACTTTCTGTGTTTCCCCTACGCGACGCATGTTGCCCACCAGGCTTTAGGGATGTAAAACTATTTTTTCAAGACTCTTTTTTTTTTTTTTTTCTTTTCCGTTGTTGGGGTGGTTTTGGGTTTGGTTTTTTTTTTTTTGGTGGTTGGCTGAGGGTTTTTTGTTTGGCTGGGCTGGGTTTTTTTTGTTTTTTGGGGTTCTTTTTGATCCAGAATTAAAATAGTCTGATGGTATGTGTTTCAAAGATTGCAGCCGCGCTTTATTTTACTAGATTGCAGTTACAGAAGATAGACACCCAGGAGATTCTACCTTCTGCCATGGCTCAGTTTGGAGGACAGAAAAATCCCCCTTGGGCTACTCAGTTTACAGCCACTGCGGTGTCTCAGCCAGGTCAGTTTACACATCACTCAGTGTTTGAACCCTGACATCTAGTAGGTTTGGAGATTCCATACTTGGGTATGCACTTCAGAGTGGCACTATGCTAACTAACTTACCTAAAGTCCATTTGAGTGGTTTAAATCGGGAATTTTTTCCCACAATAGAGACTTTAAAAGTGATTGCCTAATACTGTCTGTTGGTTTTATTTGGTGTTCTTAAGGGGTATGAGTAAAATCCCAGGTGAATTTGTATTGATTGTTTCAGTCAATAAATAATGTATCAAGTTATTCATATCCAAAGATGTGTAAATCATGTTACCTCTTATTAAATTATTTGGTTCTATGTTAAATAATATCAGCACTGGTAAGACATTGCAGATTTTTTAAGTGCTGCCTGAGTTTCATTTCCTCAGCAGCCTGAATCAATGTTTACAAATTATTTTGCCTTTATTAATAGATTAGACATAATTCACATAGCAGAAAGGTCTCTGAAATTTATTACGTGGGTGAGAAGGGGGGTATTTCTTTTTTAATGCTAAATTAGAACTTAATAATCCCTATTACCAGAGGTTTTGCCCTAATAATGGTAGTGAGTTTACTTTAATTTAGCTAAGAAGTGTTGTGAACTGCAGGCCACTGTTTAAAAACCTAGCTGGCTTCATTTTCATGTTTCCTGTTGGTTTACAGCACGAAAGGTTTGAGGCAAGAATTTGAAGTTTGATGCATAATGAATTTTGGTGCTTCCATTTCCAGTGTGCCTTTTGCTCTTCTTGAATACAGATAGTGTGTTAATTTTAAATGTTGTAGTTATGTTGTGCAATGTGAAGAGGCTTTAGCAAAGCTGTGGCACTTTGAGGGTTCAGGATGTGTGTGGTTTCTGCAGTTGCTCTGATTTGATATGAAGTTCAATGTCACACCTCCTTGTCAATGGCTTTGTCTCTGGGAGCCTACTAAAGGTTGGGAATGCTTGACATTCCTTGGAGGTGTATGTCTGGGGTGGGAATCTTTCTCCTCTCCTGACTCAGTTTTCTTTCCCAAATCCTCTGTCTCCAGTTTTTCCCATGGGCACTGATCCAATCACAGTGTATCTTCAGAGACTGACCACCCAGCATGTGCTTCACAGTACTCTGTCCCAGTGTGCCTTTTGCTTGTCCTCCATGCCCACTCTGCTCCATTCGGTAGCTAAACTCTTGCTGTCCCTAACCAGCTGCCCACAGGCAGTTTTTTGCTCTTTCTCTGAAAAGCTCACACTGCCCTTATCCAAAGGGCACTATCTCCTTCTGTTAGAAATTCCCTAATAGCTGGAAAGGGTTGGGAATGTGGGAGATGCAGACTTTGCTTTTGGTTCTCATGTTGGACATGGGGAAATGTTGGAGCAATCAAAGAATGGGATAATCTGGGCTGGACTGTTCTTGGTATGTTGGCTGATGTGACAGCTAATCCATCAAAAATAGTGGTGGAAGATGGAGGACAAGCTCCATGTCCTGTTTCAGAGGGAAAGCTGCACAAAATCTGCCAAGGGGAGGAGCTGGCAGTAATCTTTAGAGCCTGCTGAGGTGGGACCAGGAGGGAGCCCTGGAGGAGGGGTGGATGCAGCATATATCAACTTATCCATTTTCTTATGCTCCTGACTCTGCCCTGGGCCAGCCTACTTCTGACCCTCCTTAAATTAAATGAAGTGCCAGTGTAATTGGGATAGGACTGGTCAACATCAGTTGCTGTGAGAGATTTTTCACCTGCTTAATGAGGACAGTATCTCCAGTTCATCTGACCCGGCTGCACCTGACTCAAATATGAGAACCATTAAAGATGGAACATTTGGTTGCACTTTTGCCTTCTTCCTATGCTAGCTCCACGTTCCTTCATGTTCCTAGAGTCTTCCTGTGTTAGTGTCCTTTCCTATTCTCACTGCAATATGCAGTCACCATGTCTGCATCCTTTTTGTTCCCTGTATGCACTGTTGAATCCAGTCCCTGGGGTTCTTCTGCCCAGCTGTTTTAGTACATAATTTTTCCCCTGCTTTTTCAATTGGCTATTTTGATTTATAATACAGAGCACAGGAAGCATCTTTTGGAAGGTAAACAGTGCTCTTTGGCGCTGCTGGGAGCTGAATAACAGTGTTTCTGGTAGAACTTGCCCCTTTTAATGTGAAGTTGTAACCTTCCAGAGAGGCTGCTTTCCTAAGGAAGAGATGCTGTTGGTGCTCAGGTGTGCTGACCAGCCTGAACTGCTGCTTGCCTGTGTTGCACCCAAGAAATTGTGCATATTGGCTTACCCTTGTGAATGTCAGTGTTAGTAATTTTACTCTCATTTTTAAAAAGTGCTTTCAGAGGGTTGGCCAAAGCTGTTACCTATATTTATGCATGCCAGCTGTTTTTATCCAAGTGTCATGTTCCTTCTCCAAAGCTTTGAGGTGCTTGGATGTGAGGGAAAAGAGATCATTGTATATAGTTTTTTTCAAGCTGTCAGAAGCAGTGAGTGATGATGTTATAAACCCAATTCGATAATTGCAAAAAGAGTAATTATGAGGGTTGGGGGATTGTGTTTTTCACTGTTTTGGTATGGGGATTTTTTGGTGGATTTTTTTTTTTTAATTGCTGATGTGGATGCTGTCTTGGCCATCCCGGGTGAAGAAGTAACTAAATGAGTTAAAGCTCTTAATTATTAAGGTGTGACACACTAGTTGTAGACTGACATGCTGTGTAATGAAGGGGTTTGTGATCCCTTTGGGAGGGCTTGCTAATTACTCTCTCTCTGTGCCTGTGGTAGTGGAAGAGAGATGGGCAATTCCAGGTGCCAGCAAAGATCAATGTGTGAAGAGAAACTCCTACATTTATACAGTGAATTTTTGTCTACTCCTCATCTCATGGTTTTATGCATCACAAGACTAAAACCAGAATAAAGCTCCCACCATGCTGGTTAAGCATTGTTTAAGCATAAATTAAGTCATGCCTACTACAGAAAATTACTTTTAACTTGCATAATGATGTGCAAACTCCTGAAATGCCTGCAAAGGAGAATTCCCTCCTCCTTTCTAGCTCTTCATTTTTGGCACATCTTTGGTTTTTGTCACAGTGCCGGGTACTGTTTTCAGTGTTACGATGAAAAGCCTGGTTTTATGGAACTGTAGTGCTGGGGAAGTCCTGGCTCTGCTGTGTTCTGCCTGATTGGTGGTGTTGTCTTTGCTGTATCAAGACTTGATTGCATTGGAGTGAAGAATGATGCAGCTGATGAGAGCTAAAGTGCCTGGAGCTCAGTGTCTTGTTACTGCTGGTGGCCCCTGTGAGGTGACCAGAGCAATGTGTAAGAAGAGGGCGAGCACGTGGTGAATCTCAAGCCACTAAGGAATAGTAGCTGGTGCTCAGCTTGCTGGCTTGCTGTAAACAGATGTCCCATGACAAATACTCTGAGCTTGGTTTCTAGTGTGTGCCTGTTAAAAGGAGTATTTTTGGAGTAGGTTGTGTGGTGTTTGTATTACGAGTGTGTTAAGCTTAAAGAAACTTAAAAACCCAAGGACCCAATTTTACAATTTCTGGCAACTGTGAGAAGTGTCCCAAGCCCTGCACAGGGTACTCCTTACTGTAATTCTAATAAACTTACATCACTTACCAAGAAGACATGTGTAGCTATGTACTTTGAAGATCTTTAGGGTTTAGAAGTCAGGAGGATGCTGTCTTTGTGTTTGTTGCAACAGAAGTGTCTGTTACCTAACCCAGGGCTGCAGCCTAGGACCCTGTCTGTCTGAGCCCTTTCAGCTGGCCGTGCCATGCAGTATTTGGTGCCAGTGGGAGTTGTTTGCACTGCATTTGAAGAAAAGCATCTCCATCACTGTACTTACTGAGATCATTACAAATCCTAAGAAGCTATTGTCTGGCCCTGCAGATGCTTGGTGCCAGTAATAATAATATGGCAGTCAGATGTCAATTCCAGACTCAGTCTGTGATTCGTTCTTTGTCTGTTGTTTTTCTATGTGATTTTTTCCTTTTTTTCCTCTTTTTTTTTTTTTTCTTTTTAACCAGTAATGCAAACTCAGTTGCCTAATTAATTGGAGCCTGTTTGACCAAGATGAGAACACAGATGAAAGGTAGTCAGATGAAACTTCTGGATTGCTTGGGGGCAAATCAGTGGGAACAAGATACAGCTTTGAAAAACTTGTTACTACAGGTGTTATGCTTTGAGGGGATCTTGGCTGTCTTTTTGTCCTTGCCCTGTCTTAGTAAATTGATCTGCATTGTTGTAGATGACAGATACCCAGTTGATATAAAATGCTCAAAAAGTGACAGTAGAGATGGCAAAAAAAAATTTCTTGTGTTTCCTTAGTTGACAAAATGAGATAAGGGTCTTAGGAGGGGCTGGGAATTGCTTCAGGTAATTCTGAATTATGCTGAAAGGGAGATTGCTGTAGTGAAACTGAAGATCTGAATAATCCCATATCTGGTTTTGGGAGTAAGTTTTGTGGGTACCCTTGGTACAAAAAGTAGGAGAACACTCGTGAAATTTGCTTTAGTAATGCTTCCCAACTTCATCCCCCTGTGTTGGAACAACTTTAGGATAGAACTTCAGAGTGAATGACAGTAGCTGGCATAGTGACAGATTCAAAGGTAACAGGATAGAGCAAATTTCTGCACTAATGGGAATTTCTACTCAGCATGTGGAAGTAAGAGAAGAAAGATGAATGCAGTGGTTATTTGCCTTGAGCGAGCCAGCAAAGTATTGCAGCCAGGAAAAGTGAAAGTTGTCCCAGGATGCAGCAGCAAAGCTTTTCAATTATATTTAAATGTCTGTTTAAGGTGTGTTATGTGAGACATTGGTGAGGATCCAGTTGAGGGTCTTTCTGGATGGCCCAAACTGCACATTCAAATTGAAGCTGATGACCTAGTAGGAGGCAAGAGGATCAAGACAGTGGAGGGTCTGTCATGAGAGAAGCCTCAAAATTTTTTTGCTGGCTTCTAAAGAAATGCAAATGTTGGGATTTTCCAGGGGGAAAAAGTTAATTAAATGCTGTACAGCAGAATGCTTGATTTCACTTTTAAAATGCTATTACTTTCTGGAATTCTTATGTGACAATACTTGATACAGATCATGGTGATAGCAATTATTTTCCCTGCTTTTTGTGTATTTCTTTCCTGTTTCATTCCAAAACTATAAGATAATCAGTGCCATCAACAAAGGCTGTGCTCTGCTGGAAAGGGCAGTGTGGTAGGAAGGATTACATCATTCATGACCTGTTGAGTTGGGTACAGCATTATGGTAATGTTCACCAATTACAAGCAGTGTTTTTCTGCATTCCTGGATCAGAAATGGAAGCTTCATTTTGCATCAGTAAGAATAGCAGGGAGCACAAACTCTGCAGGAATACTGTAAATCGGTTCTTCATTCCATTGTGTGTGTTTGATGTCTTTGGAAGAGAGAAGAACCGTGTTCATCTTGAATGTTGCTCAGTTCTGAAGATGGCTGGCTGACCTGTTTTTGCTGGCAGTATGTTTCCCTGTTGAGTTTCTCTCTGGTTTTATTTAAACATGTGGACTAGACTCATAACTTAATTAAATGATACTTGATCATGCAGCTGCCGATAACTTTTTTAAAAAGTCCTGCCAAAGAGGGAGCAGGTTTCCAGATAAGTTTGCAGTTTTTTGCTGAGATTTGCATTTTGCAAGGCTCTTTGTCACCTGAAAGATCCATCTGTAAGTCTTCAGCATACCTTGTTTAAAAGCACAGCCTGTGCATAGCTGCTTCTCATGATTTGCTTATGTTCTGTGGTGAATTAAAAGTTGGTATGACAATAAAGTAAACTAATCCTTCTAGGCACTTTGAGTCTGGGCAGCACAAACCCTTCCTTATCAAGAGTTGGAGAGAGCTTGAGTCCCCTTACAGATGGGGATTGATTTAACTCTCTGTTGAAGGCTGTTCCTTCTCCACCCTCCCCCACTTCTACGGCATCCTGTTCACAGGGACAAAGACAGCACTGAGTGAAGCAAAACCTTGCATGATTTCAGAGGACTAATTCCATAGGCCTCTGTTTCATAGATGCTGTTACAGTAAAGATTTCTCTTGCCGTCAGATAGAATGAAATGTATTAATTCACAGAGCAGAACAGTACTCTTGATTTGACTCATCCAGAACCCGAAATACCTTCAAGAAAGTATATGGGGGGGTGCGTGTTGGGTGTGGGTGTAGGTGGGGATGACAACTACTGAGCTATAAAATCATGAGCAGCTCAAGAGAAGGAAATTTAATGGTCTCTGTGCCCCTGCTGTGGTTTACTATTGGTAGATGAATTTAAAAGAGAAGCAAATGGGATGTGATCCTTTTTTTTTTTAATTTTGGAACTTGATTCATCTCCTTGGTGAGCTTGACTCAGGTGTAAAGCTTGGCACTGTGCATGCTGTGTAAGCTGGGGTGTCTGAGGTGCTGTGAGCGCTCACTGGCCACGTTCCCTTCACAGCTGCCCTGGGCGTGCAGCAGCCCTCGCTGCTCGGAGCCTCCCCGACCATCTACACGCAGCAGACGGCGCTGGCAGCCGCCGGCCTGACCACACAGACCCCCACCAACTACCAGCTGACCCAGACCGCGGCGCTCCAGCAGCAGGCGGCAGCCGCGGCCGCGGCCCTGCAGCAGGTAAAGCAAACACAGCGGCCAGCGCTCCCTGACCTCCGTAAAGCTAAAGGATCCGGCAGAAAACGAGAATGGAAAATGGTGAACATTGAATGTGAACCTGTCTTATCAACGGTGGGATTTGGGGTTTATAGCTAGCAGTAGGTGAATGTAGTCTGTGAAGGTGGGGATTTTGGCTGTGGAGGGGCTGATTTTTAGCTGTGGAAAGCCCTTTGGGAGAATGAGTTTTGCTGCATCTGAACTCAGAATCTCAAGTATCTCCCATCACTATATATATCCTTTATGGCATTTTGCATGATTTCGTAATGTGTCCTAAATACTGTCTGAGTGTCAGGCTTAACGAAAATTGCTGACTGTAGCTAGAAAGGCAGCATCAGGGTCCACTCTAAAGGCTCCGAATATTTGTTACGAAAATAAACTATGTTGATCTTATTAGTTATTTTATTATTTAAATTGTTAAATGTTAATTGTTTTTATTTAGAACTTGCTAAGCAGATAACTTTTATTTGATATTATTGTGGTAATAATTCTCCTGTTTATGAGATATTTTGCTTTTGTCTGTTTCAGCAATATTCACAACCTCAACAGACTCTCTATAGTGTACAGCAACAGGTTTGTCTGATTCTTACTGTGTACATCACAAATAACTTAAAAACAATGTGAACTGTGTGTCTTGTAGGATTTGTCTCCGAAATCACCCTCATATGGGAAGTTGTTAGAGAAACTTAAGTAATTTTTTGTGTAGTGAAAGAGAGCTTGAAGTTCATAAACTTGGGAAGATGTATGCAAAATGGAAGCCTGCCTACCTTAATGCAAAAAAAAAAATTAAAAAAATACATACTATTCCATATGTAAAGGATTCCTGCTGAACTTTGCTCCAAACTGGGCCATGTATTTTAACTGCTGGAAAGATGCTGTCCAAAAAAATTCCCTTTTGGGTGTTTATTATGGTCTTCAAACTTAACAGGATTTTTTAAAAAGAATAAAAGTACAAGGGAATTACATGCCTAAGCTGCTTCAGCTGCCAGAATATTTTTGGTATTGCTATTAACTTTCAGTTCAAAAAAATTTAGTATTTCTCCTTTCTGAATAAACCTGGGTTATACAATCTTAAAATTAACCCCACAAGCACAGTTTTACAGATGTGCAGACTGCTGAAATGACCAAACCCCAAAGGACTATTAACTGACTTGGATTAGGCAAAAACTCTTAATTGTAAAGAGGAGGTAAAATTGTACAGTTTCCTTAAGCATATAAAATTAATTTATAACTTTATTTATTTTAAGTTGCAGCAACCTCAGCAGACCCTTTTAACTCAGGTTAGTTTGGTTTTATTGTTTGGTCTTCATCCCCAAACACAGATAATGCAAGAATGCAAATTTGTGACATCTTGGGTATTTTAATCTGTAAAGTGAACTAATATGAATGGACATTTTATTGGTACCAAGTTTATTTTATCCAGATGTTAAAATATGCATAGCCTTGGTTTCAAAAATTAATAGCAACCACTTTTCCTTAATCTTGAAGGGAACATGTGTGTTGATTATATTTTAATTTTTTTTTTGTTTGAACTTCAAGTGTCCAGTTGTTTTGCAGTAAATAACAAAAGGGGAAAATCTTTCTCTTCTTTGTGAAGGAACTTAACTTTCTGTATTAGAAGATTGTGTATAAAGAGTTTCAAAAAGAATCTTGCTGAGCTTGATGAGTTTAAAACATTCAGCCATTTAACGCACTGCAAATTGCTCTAGTTCCATTTTCTCTTGATCTTTTAAACAGGCTTTAAAAAGGTAAAAATGTTTGACTTGATTTCATTACCTTGCTGGGTTCTGCTTTTGTAAGAAGGCAAGTACATGAACTGTTGAGTTAGGGAAGGGTTTGTGTTGGCCTCAGCCTTTACTGACTTTTTACACTACAGGTAGGATATAAATGCAGAATGACCTCTTGAGCGTGTATTCCTAGCAAAGTTGGGAATTCATCTCCACTTCAGGCCCACTGTATGGGTCACCTGTAGACAATAATGCAGTCTTCATGCTTTTTGTCTGGACAAGGTGCATTTTTGGGGGAAGCTGACTCTTGTAAAACAGAAGGATAAACAAAGCCAGTCTTCATTCAAAGTAAGAAAGAAGTCATCTTCAAAAAAAACCAACAACCCAACAAAACATACAAAAACCATCTGGAAATGTCTATTCTGATTGCTATAGTCATTTTAAACTGCTGTCTCTGTGGCTGAAGGACCTGTTCCCTGTCAGTCTGTCAGCTGCTCACAAGATTTAGAGTGGGCTTTGTTTTGCTTGCAGCCGGCAGTCGCGCTCCCAACCAGCCTCAGCCTGTCCACGCCCCAGCCAGCAGCACAGATCACTGTCTCCTACCCAGCTCCCCGCTCCAGCCAGCAGCAAACCCAGCCACAAAAGCAGCGTGTCTTCACTGGAGTGGTGACTAAGCTACATGATACATTTGGCTTTGTGGATGAAGATGTCTTTTTTCAGCTTAGGTAAGCTGTGAATGCTGGGCTGCAGATGTACTCTGTGATACTCTCACTAAATCAAAGGTTTAGATGATTGCACGCTAATTCTGTGACTCTGCTGATAGGGCCTGCAATAGTGTGTTGTTTTCATTCAACAGTGAAAGCCAGAGAGGTTAATAGATGCTAGGTCTAAGGTACTTCACATGAATTTTTGAATTTTTTTAATACAAAACCCAGAGCTGGGAGACCCAGAGGTTATTAACTTCTTGTAATAGGAAATTGCAGAATTTGTGGGTGATTAAAAGCATAAAATTGGCTGTCTGCATGTCTTAACTTTGTATTATTTGGAGAACTTTTGCCTTTGGGCCAAAGTCAGGGAATTACTAAATTCCTGTGATTACCCTGAACTGAAGCAGGTAGCACCAAAGCTGAATTTTGGGGATACATGCTCTTCCTATAAGCTTTTTTTAATGAACTTTGCCTACTTTCTCCCATCTTTAAATGTAACATGCAAATGTAAACCTAGCTAAAAAGACTCTCACATACATTTTCTGTAATGTTTGCAGTGCTGTTAAAGGAAAGACACCTCAGGTGGGTGACAGAGTTTTGGTAGAAGCTACTTACAATCCTAATATGCCATTCAAATGGAATGCCCAAAGGATACAGACTCTTCCCAACCAGGTACGTGGGGTTACCCGGTGTCAGTGTCTGACTGGTTTAAGCTTGCTCCTGACTCCCCTGTGTTTGGTGCCAGAACCAGAGCCAAGCGCAGCCGCTGCTGAAGACGCCGCCGGCCGTCCTGCAGCCCATTGCTCAGCAGACTGCCTTCGGGGTCCAGGCACAGCCACAGCCACAGTCCCTGTTGCAGGCACAGATCTCAGCAGCTTCCATCACACCTCTGCTTCAGACACAGCCTCAGCCCTTACTGCAGCAGCCACAGCAGAAAGGTGCTCCTTCAGTGCACACCTTTTTGGGGGATCTCTCTGGTTCTTAGTGGGTGGTGGTTGTTTTTGTGTTAATCAGAAGGTTGAAGTAATAGCTGAAATAATATGGAGGAGACTGTACTGAGTTTTCAGATTGAATATGTCTGCCTGCAGTAGCTCAGAAATCACCTGGTTAGTGAAATCCCCATGGACTCCTGTTCATGTTAAGATTTTGTAATCTGAAAGCAAATTCAATATAATTTTTGTTCTTTCACAGACAAGTTGGGGAGTTGAAAGTATTAATAGCAGTGCAGTCCTTCAGCATCTTCTGCAGTGTTCCTCAAAATCAGGTTTCGCAGTTGTATTGTTAAAGCTGTTATTTCTTTGCTTACTCATTTCAGTTAGCCATGTTGGCATTTGAGAGAGGAAGCACTGTCAAACATGGCAAACCTAAAACAGAAGTTGTGAAGTCTCTTGAACTTTGAGTGGCTGAGGAACCAGTAATAGAATTGATAGGAGTGCTCTTACCATAGTAACAGCAAGGGTAGGAGAACCTAAGTGTTGCTGTTGTTCCGAGGAACAGCAAGAATCACGACATAAGTCCAGGGAGAAATGGAACAATAGCTTCATTTATTAGCTTACAGACCGACTTACATAGTTTGGTCTGAAAGAGTGGCAGGAGGTCGTTGGTCCTTTGACCAACCACCTCCTAGACTGATTGGCTAAGTGCCATGACACCCATTTTAAAGTATTTTTCCAGTGTATTAAAACAAGACTTGGAAAATAAGTTGGATTGTGCGATAAAGCCTTGGTTTTCAAAAACCTAAAACTGTTTCTCAGCTAGCTACATGAGAAATGAAGAACTTCACAGAATTGTGCAGCAGCTGGAAAAGTCCTCTGCTCGTAGCTTTTTAGCATCCACACCTAAGCAGAATTGTTTTGCGAAAATGCTTACTACAGTCTGGTTAGCCCGATTTATTCATTGGTGTTTAGTATCATTTGCTCCTCTTAAATCACTTAGTTAAATGTCTTGAGACAGACAAAGTATGTGCTGAGGGATTAATGTAGCAGTATAGTACATTGATTTAGGAATAATTTTTCAGGATGCCAGTTGTTTTTAAGTGTGAATAGCCTCAAAATGAAGGTTTCCATTTTCCTTCAGTTCAGTGAGTAGGTAGTATATCTGCCTTAATTTAAGTTGTAAAAAGGCTTAGCTATTTACTAGGACCGATCCTATGTGCTTAGGTTATTTTACTTCCATGCGAAGAAGATGCTTTTAAACCAATTTCATTTAACTACAGTGCCAGTTTGTGTCTGTGAAGAAGAGCTTAGGTCTCTTGAGTTTCTTTGGGTGGGTGTTAATAATAAATAGATTTGACTGTAGAGTTAGTTTAGAAAATATACACAAGAAAAAGAGTTGTAAAGCAGCAGTGTTTGCCAAGTGTAGATAGTTGCCCTCTACTCTGTATTATTGATCCTGTACATTTTGTTTCAGGTGGTTTATTACAGCCTCCAGTCCGTCTGGTTTCACAGCCTCAACCAGCTCGAAGACTAGACCCTCCATCCAGATTTTCTGGGAGGAATGACCGAGGTGGAGACCCTATGCCAAACCGAAAAGATGACAGGAGGTATGTAGACCAGACTATCATCCAAGCAGTCTGTAAAGATCTGTCCTCACCCAGAGCTGAGGTGCTTGCTTCCAGTGTGAGTCTGCGAGACCCACAAGTTGTGTTACCCATAGGAATTAGTGAAGAGTTCTTTCTACCTGAAATTAAGGAGTTGTGTAATCAAGTTTTGCTTGTAAAGAGACTGTACTGAAACTTCATGCCTTTTTTGAGTTGTCTCTGACAGGTCTGGCTTCTGTTGTGTTAGAGATCATCCTATGTTACCAGCCTGTAAAAATATTTGTGTTTTGTATGTGTTCTTTAAGTCGTGAAAGAGAACGAGAGAGACGTAGGTCCCGGGAGAGATCTCCCCAGAGAAAACGCTCCCGAGAGAGATCGCCCAGACGAGAGAGGGAGAGGTCACCTCGGAGACCCCGACGTGTTGTTCCTCGTTACACGGTTCAATTTTCCAAGTTTTCATTGGACTGGTATGTTTATAGTGCCACATGTTTACCTACAGTTCACTTAATCATGGGCACAGCTCACCAAGAGCCATGTCAGCCCTCCTGCTTGTAATTGGGTGTTGAATGATGATCCTAACTTTGAAGAAAGATCAAATATGTAATTGCTGAGAACCTTGTGTGATAAACTTGTTTGAGGTTCTGTGTTACTTCAGAATGCTATTGCATATAACTTTGTTACTTTATAACTTTGTTTATTAAATATCCCATAATATGCAGTCACTTGAATTGGAAGAGTGTTTAATAGTTACTTGTTTTTAAACTTCATCCATGACATTCAAATACAGTATTCTTGAGATTTTATATACACAGTATCAAATATACAGTGTTTGTATTGCCAGCTGATCTACCTCTTAATGATGTACTTGGTTAATAGTTCTTTTTTGCTGTATCTTTCAAGTAATGCTGTGTCTTTCAGCCGTAGCTGTGATATGATGGAGCTGAGGAGGCGTTACCAGAACTTGTATATCCCGAGCGATTTCTTTGACGCTCAGTTTACATGGGTGGATGCTTTTCCCATGTCTAGACCATTTCAGCTGGGAAACTACTGTAATTTCTATGTGATGCATAGAGAAGTAGATCCTATAGATAAGAACGCTGCTGTCCTTGATCCGCCTGATGCCGATCATCTCTACAGTGCTAAGGTTTGTATGATTTTTCACTAATATGACTATTGGTTAGAATTTTTTTTTATCTGTAGGGTGCAAAAGTGAGTATAATGGAACTGAAAGTATTCTACAGCCATTTGAGCAAAATATAGCATTTTAAGCTTTTCAGTAAAAAGCTAGTATGTGGAGATTAAAGAATCATGACTGAAATTCAGTTTGGTTTTGTATTACTAGAAGTGGGCTAATTCTTGTGGTTGCTGAGGGCTCTTCCATTCTCTGCATCCAGCTGCAGTGATGTGATTATAGGAAATAAAGCCAGCTCCTGCAAAATCTCTGAATGATTTCTTAGGCAATTCATTTTGAATAGTTAATTGAGTCCTTTTTATTCCTTCAAGGATACTTTCTGTGCAGTGTGTGTTATTCTGTTTAGTAGTGGTATTTTCTTTCCTATTCATCTCAATATTTATTGTTTTGTTTACAGTTAATTGAGATCTATGTTTAACATGTAATACTTCTAACACAGATTGCCCTAGAAATCTCAGATCTATTTTAATGACAGATTTCAAATGGAACAGGTTTTAGGAAAATGTTCTGATGAAGGGGTCTTACACATGATTACTGCCCTTGATGCAGCATATTTTGACATTCAGATAAAAATAGAAAGACTTACTTGCCTTCTGTGTATAAAAACTGCAAAGCCTTGGCTCAAGTATCAGACATACTGTTTTTTCAGTCTGTTTGTGCAGAGCAAAAGCTCCCTTTTAGAAGGTCGAGGTTCAAAACATAGTAACTGAGAAGGAGCATGCTGTTTTATCATACACTCTGTTTAGGGTATAGAGGAACCTTGTTAAGTGTGGGTATATGTGTTTGTAAGTTGTGGTCATTGTTTACCAGTCGTAATGAGAGCTTCACAAGACTGCTCTGACTTGCACCACAGGTGATGTTAATGGCTAGTCCTAGTATGGAAGATCTCTACCACAAGTCATGTGCTCTGGCTGAAGATCCCCAAGAACTTCGTGATGGATTTCAGCATCCTGCTAGACTTGTAAAGGTAAATATGCTTCAATGCCAGGCACTTTTGGCAATAAAGGTTGGTTATAGAGCTTTACTGTTTTTGACAATAAGAGAGGAGCTTGTACACAGCTGAATGGTGACTTCATTTTTCCTCTGAAGAGACATAGTTTATATGTCAATTCTTTTTCCACTTTATAGGAGCTTCACATTTACTGCTTTGTTCAACTTAGTTAAACTCAATTAACTTTGCTAGCTGTTTTTTACAAGCACTTACTTGTTTTGTAAGGGCTCTGCTGTGAAGAGAATACACATGAAGCAACAGTTAAGCAGCTGTGTGTTAAGTGAAACTTAACCATTAAACTGAACAAGCTGTAAGTGCTGTGGGGTTTCAGGACTACAGATTTGTTTTCCAGTTAAATTCTAACTTACAGCAAACAGGAGTACTTTCATTTATAGGTATGATGCTCTTGTGGTCTCACTTTTCATAGCTTTTCTTCATCACTTTTAAGCAGGCACATCTATAAATGTGTATGAGTTAAGACACCATTGAAATGACTGTCTTTAGAGTTAGAAAGCTTTTAATGGCAAAGGAACAAACCTATACCAATAAACAAACCTGATGGAAAATCTTGAAAGCAAGAATGAGTGATGATGTTTTAAACCTATTCCATTGCTGAAATAATCTGTGGAAAAAAATAACTGAACTCTTTCTTGACTGATTCTCATTTTCAGATTTCAAAATAATGTGGTGGTTTACTCACGGATTTCAGTGTGTGTGCTAGGAAATATTCTTTGCACTTTGGGAAAATGACTTTTTACCCCTAGCAGGGGAACATTCAGAAGACTCTTTTTGTCTAGTTTTTAGTGGGTATGAAAGGCAAAGATGAAGCTATGGCTATTGGAGGACACTGGTCCCCATCACTGGATGGACCTGATCCAGAAAAGGACCCTTCGGTGCTGATAAAGACGGCTATTCGTTGTTGCAAGGCTCTTACAGGGATTGACTTAAGTGTGTGCACGCAATGGTAAGTACTGCACTGCAAAGCCAAGTACACTGTAGAAATAAATACTTGTCTGTTACCAGGACTTAAAAAAAAATAAAAAAGAGGCAAAAAAAGAAAAAGCTGGAAAACCCTTTTTTCTTTGTCAACTGCTCTCGGTAGTTCAGGTAAACTACTCAAAGGATGTTCTGTTTGGTAATGAGCTTGATTGGTGCCAACTGTGCTGAATACTGCATTAAGAACTAATTAAAAATTCTGGATTTATTTTGACATGTTATACTGTAATTTTTTCAATGAACGTGCGTTGAAAATATTTTTCATTTTGTGCATAGCTGGAGAGGATCGTCAAGAGAACTTCATTTCATTGTTCTTTTGTTATAAATAAATAGCCGTTTGTTATACAGCCATATTTTCTCTTGATGGGTTTCTGTGCTGTGTTAACGCTCACTTTAGTTATACTAATACCAGGAAAGCCTATTGTATGCTAAATTTGAAGTGCTTCAACAACTTCTGTTTGCACATAAAACCTATGTGGGCTAAGCAACAAGATGTATCTAAAAACATTTTGTTGGTTTTCCTCCTTTTCGGTTGCGATACCTTATTACAAGTGTGCCAAAAGAGAAAATATGGCTTCCATAATTTTTTTCTTTAGATAAACCTCAAGGTCTTGCAGCAAAATTTCTTTACTTGATGTGCTACAAGTGATCTAGGCTCTTTAAAATGTATTGTAGAATTTTTTTTCCAACATGCTTCTTCCCTTGCAACAGGTACCGTTTTGCAGAGATTCGCTACCATCGCCCTGAGGAGACCCACAAGGGGCGTACAGTTCCAGCTCATGTGGAGACAGTGGTTTTATTTTTCCCGGATGTTTGGCATTGCCTTCCCACCCGCTCAGAGTGGGAAACCCTCTCCCGAGGATACAAGCAGCAGCTGGTCGAGAAGCTTCAGGGTGAACGCAAGGAAGCTGATGGAGAACAGGCACTGAACGCTAATCCCTTTTTCTATTTCTGCTTCTCACAGGCACAGGAACACAGGCACAAAATGCACATACCACATACTACACAACATACATACATAGGAGGAACATAACTGGTAACAATGACTGGTAAACCAGCTTTCAGCAGTGTAGTGGATGTTGCTTTTTATTTTTATTTCAGCTAGTTCACTAACTTTAAATGTGTATGCTGATATCACAGATGGAATTAAATTGTGCTTATGATGCGCAGAAAATTTTTTATCGTAGATGTAGTTGCTGGAATCTGGAACCAGTTGTTGAGTGAG
This sequence comes from Lanius collurio, assembly GCA_020086605.1. Lineage (NCBI taxonomy): Eukaryota > Metazoa > Chordata > Aves > Passeriformes > Laniidae > Lanius > Lanius collurio. The sequence goes on along the minus strand of JACBWW010000010.1, from coordinate 1,978,653 downwards.
ATTCAGTTTATGAATAGCTGTCTTTAAGCATTTTGCCATTTTCTGAAATTTCTAAATTCTCTCTTGTGGCCAGTTGTAATTGTGATATTTGAAATTGAACAAACACTAGTCTGAAACATCTGAATTTCAGGCCATGTGGCTGATCAACATCTTGGAATAAGGGAAGGTCTGACTGAACAAAAAAGAGTAATTTGGGGGATTTAAAATCTGGGGGAAGATCACCCACTGTGTGGTTACTTGGAGACCAGCAGTGTCTGTGTAACCCCAATATCCTTTGTGGTGTTGCTTATCACCCTTTTGTGTTCCACAGATCTGGCTTGTATTGGCTGAGTGGCACTGTGATCATTTATAAAGTGGTAGAATGTGTGTGTGAACTTGTCTAAATAATAACTTTAGGAGAAGACTATCTGAAACAGTTGTGACCTTGCACAGATCAGCAACAGAATTTAAGAAATAACTGAAATGCTTTCAAGCTTTCTGAATTATAATTTCTAAATTTTATTTGTCAGGATGAAGAGGAAAAGGATGATGGGGAAGCTAAAGAGATCTCCACGCCCACACACTGGTCTAAACTGGATCCAAAAACAATGAAGGTAATAAATAAATTTTTAAAATTTGATTCCATTATACATTTTCACCCATAAGACATGACCTGAAATGCATGTTCCTGTATGTTCCTGTAACTGAGCAAAAAAACTTTAGTAGTGTTTTGCTGAACTTATAGGTACTAGATGTGATATCACAGTATGCAGGAATGACTCCTTATTATACTGAGTACAGCTAATTGAATCTATTCTGAACTTCTGAACTTTGTACAATTAAAGGATAATAATGTATGCTACATTAACTGGAAAATGAGAATTCTGCTGTAATCTGCCAGATCACTACTTGCATTAAAAAATGTGGGGTCTAAAATACTTAAATGGTACATTTTTGTACAATTTTTGCCTTTTTAAACTATGCCAGGAGACAAAATAAAAAGTTTCCTCAAAAGGAGTAATAATAATAATAAACTATTTTACTTTAATAAAATCATTTCCCTGCATCTGTGAAAAGTTCCTCAGAAGTTTATTGTGGAAAACATCACTTTAAATGTAATAAGTTTGTTGTATCAGTAACTATTAGTGCTCTTCAGCACATGTTTATAAAAGTACAGTTGACTTTTTAGTACTCCTAATTTTTACCTCACTTTCTCTACTAATCACATGTTTTGTGATGTCACTGCTTGATACCACTTACAGAGCTTTTATTTACCAGGTAAATGACCTTCGCAAAGAATTAGAAAGTCGAACCCTTAGCTCTAAGGGACTGAAATCACAGCTGATAGCTCGACTGACAAAGCAGCTGAAAGTAGAGGAACAAAAAGAAGAGCAAAAGGAGCTAGAGAAGTCTGAGAAAGAAGAGGAAGAGGAGGAGGATAGGAAATCTGAAGATGATAAAGAGGTTAGGACTTGGATACTTGGTTTAAGTCCTAAGTATACATAAAATATATGAAACATTTGTATAAATATGTGTAAGCATAAAAAGTAGAGGCGTGTGCCTAGTTATACTGGGATCTTGTTCTCAGGTGAGTGTACTGGGAACTCTTGGTGTAACTTGAGCCGCTGAATTGGAAAGAAATCTTGGCCAGTTTGAATTTCTTCATATCAGCCAAATCAGCTGAAATGTGCAAGTGCAGTAAGGTTGTCTGAATTAATGTTGGACCTTAAATGTAAGGAAACATAAATCCAAGACTGCTGAGAAAAACTCTGCTCAAGACAAGTGAACATAATCTAACAAGACCTTAACTCATTAAACCTCCATGAAAAACAGTTGCTTAGTTGTGTTGGCCTCTGTGTCTCACAGTCTAGCTTCTTCACATGGCAGATGGTTTGCTTGGGTTTTTCCTTATTCTGAAGCTTTAATTTTTGCTTTTGGATACTTGCTGTATATTGGAGTTTCTCAGTTTTGCAGTTTGCAGTTGTAGTGCTTAGTCTGGCTTGCTGTTTTGCAAGGATACACAAGATCTGTGCAGTAAGGCCAAAGCTCAGCCACAGAAAAAGGGCAGAATGGCTTGTGCTTTAGTTACTTTTAAACCTGCCCTTTTGTGTGTTACCTGCTAACCTGTATGGGGTGACTGGAAGTTTTATGTATCTCTCTAAACCTTGTTGATGGAGAAAAGGCCATGTGCGTGCTAATTCTGTCAGCTGTTGCTGCCTTCTCCCACAGCTTGGATGGGATTCAACTGCTTGGGTTTCTTGCCACATCTTTCTTTAGGATTGGAGTGAAACTTTGATTGTGCTGGCTTTTTTATAAAGCACAAGCTATATCATGACTTTTTTTGTAGTCAGGAGACTTCAGTATTTCTCTCTTGGCAGTCAGTAAGCTGGTGGCATTTTACCTCTTGTAACCTTTTGTTTCATTTGCAATCTATAGAGATTGCATTTCCCATAATCAAGAGTTAAGTAAATTGTCATCTGGTAATTGTTAAAGCTGTGTTGGGTATCTTTGGAGAGATGATGTATGAAGCCTTTCTCTTCCTTTGTAAGGAATAAACAGCTTGCTGCACTGTACAGCTGTGCGTTGCTTTCAGCAACTTAGGCTTTCCTTTGCTTTCCTCAGAGCAATGAGTCCTAAAAACTGAGGTAGAGGCTGAAAGTTCAGCTTTTGAATATGCTCCATGTTGGGTTTTTGCCCCTTTTTAGGAAGAGGAAAGAAAACGCCAAGAGGAGCTGGAACGTCAGCGGCGGGAGAGACGCTACATCCTGCCAGATGAGCCAGCCATCATTGTGCACCCAAACTGGGCAGCAAAGAGTGGCAAGTTTGACTGCAGCATTATGTCTCTAAGTGTTCTTCTGGACTATAGATTAGAAGATAATAAAGAACATTCCTTTGAGGTACCTCAGCTGTGCTACTTACAGTTAGCCATTGATTCTTTTAAAATTTTGTGGGAAAATTTTTTAATTGCCAAGTCTTTGATACATGGTACAACAGCAATATAGTCAGTGCATGGTATCCAGGGGAATACATAGGTTTTCAGATATGGAATGGAGTTTGTAAAGTTGCTTAAGGTTTCCCTGTTCAAAGCAGATAATGAGAAATCTGACACTTCATAAAATTTTGACATGGGGAAAGTTGCTAAGATGGCACTCATAGCTATTTTATTGTAATTATATACATTTTTAATACATGTTCTAAAACTTTTTGTTAATTTTCTTCTTTATGTGCAGGTGTCATTGTTCGCAGAACTCTTCAATGAAATGCTTCAGAGAGATTTTGGTGTCAGAATTTACAAAGCACTGATTTCTCTCCCAGAGAGAGAGGACAAAAAGGACAAAAAAAGCAAAAAAGATGAGAGAAAAGAAAAAAAAGAAGAAAAAGATGATGAAACGGATGACCCAAAACCTAAGAGAAGAAAATCTGGAGATGATAAAGATAAAAAAGAAGAGAGAGATGAAAAGAAGGTCTGCAGTTAGCTCATGTGCAGTTCTATCCTGTCTGGATCAATATTAAGTGTTTCTATTTCAGTTTTACATTATTGCTTTAAAAAACTCAGCTCTTGTAAAGTTAGTTAACTGATTTGAGTTTTTGATCTATTTAAATATGCTTCAATTAAGTAATTTAAAATTTTACAGGTGTATTGGGAGTATTTTAACATAGAGCTGTATCACAGATTTGTATCTGTGTTCTTAAGTGACTAAGAATAAATGTAGGCAAATTTTGACTGGTAGTAAGATTTTTGCTTTGCTGGTTTTTGATTCTGACTAGATGAACATTTAGGAACTTTTGTTACAGAGGGAAGATAAAAGGAAAGATGATTCTAAAGATGAAGAAGAAACTGAAGATGACAATAATCAAGAAGAATATGATCCAATGGAGGCAGAGGATGCTGAAGATGAAGATGAAGGTATCTTGAACTATGAATTTTGTGACCTTTCATATTTTTTCTTGTCATCACTGATTATGTTCTTTTAAGCCGGAGAACACACTGGAACTATACCATTTAAAACTGCATTATTAAACTAATTTTTTTTTAGTAATTCTGACCAGTTCTACGTAAAATGTAAGTTCCTTTATGTTAGGCATTGTATGAACATAGTTAATATGAACTAGCTGTGGTGCTCCAAGTAAGGCATGCATATAGAAGTGGTTTTATTTTTTTCAGAATGCAGACCACTCGCAACTCCCATTGAAGTCAGTAGGAGATGTGAGTATTCAGCACCTCTGAAAAACCAAGCCACTTTTACGTGCCTAACTTCCTACTCCTCAGTTCTGGAATGTCATCCTGGTTTGGCTAGGACAGGATGTAGTGTGGGTCCTCTTTATCCGATGGTACAAGAAGTTGGTTCTCCTTTGGGTGGAGCTGGGTTAGCCTGAAGAAATACAGAAAGGGTCTTGGAGGACTTTCCAGGCAGTGGCAGCAGCTCTTTCCCTGCTCAGAGCTTCAGAAAGGTGCAAGACATCGTGTGTGGTTTTTGAACTGCACTTTGGGGTAGTTGCCTTTCTTTTTCAGTTGTGTTTTTGGCAGAGTACTGCACCAGCTTTAAAAAGCTGGTGCTAATCTGTGGTTTCCAGAACAACTCCTTTTTGCTTATGATTTGTGAGAGTGGCCTGGGCTTGTTTGTTCCACACAAGTGCTGCTGCTTCCAATAATCTGTCCTTGTGCCATTCCCAGTCAAGAATTGCTGAGAAAACGCAACAAGCCATGGAGGTGCAGGAGAAAGTGATTTGTTCTCAGAAAAGGGTTGGTAAAATTAGCCAAGTGTTGTAATGCATAGTTTTTTTAAAGTTGTCCTCACAAGGAAGGTAAGCTTAAAGCTGAACTTGGCACATGATTCTCTGACCCAAGACTTGCACGTAAGGTACAGAGCTGCATGCCATAATCCATCCCAGCAGTTGTCACATCCCTTTCTCTCTTTTAGTCTAGTTTTACTGTACTGTCTACCTTTAGAGAAAAACCCTGCCATTTGTAATTCACATCTAATAAGTGATGTGATCTTCAACTTCTTGGAGAATCTAAGTCATAGGAAGAGTAATCTCTCACTCAACATGAGTACAAACACATGGTTTTAGTTACATAGTTTATATGGTTTTTATTATATGAAACATTTGAGAGTAAATAATACAGAATTTGAATGGGAGTAACCATAGCTGAGTGCAGACTCCGCCAAGCCTCATTAGGGAGAATTGTGGTAATTTCCTGCACATTGCTTAAATAGATTGAGACATTGGCAGAACTCATTTTTGCCTAGTTAGCATTTGTTTCAGCTCTTCTGTCCTGTGTATGAAACAAACACAGGAAAAAATTATAAATGGTTTATGTTAAAATAAGACTAGAGAAAAATAACAGGGCCCACTTCTATGCATTTTTTTTTTATTTTTCAGAAAGTATATTGCAGATGTTTGAGGGTTTCTGTGGACTTTTCCAGTGGCCACATGTATTCTGGTAATGGTAATATAATTGTTTGCTGTGGGTATGTTGAATTTTCTTTCTGTTTTGCAGACCGGGATGAAGAGGAAATGAACAAACGGGAGGACAGAAGAGAGGGAAATAAGCATTGTAAAGAGAGAGCATCTAAAGATAAAGTAATTAACACCTTTCTTAACAATTGCATAGACCTTTTTAAAGGTGTTCCAATTACAGCTTAGCTTTATTTTTATTATAAGACCTGTTTTTCACTTTGCAAACAGCTGTTAAATAAATTGAGGGCAGAAGGAGTGTTTCCTATTTTATAATTAGATTAAGTCTATGACCATTTTTTACATACTAGCATGAACAAAAGCAAATTGTGTCTACCAGCTATTACTATCCATTTGGCTAAATTTCTTTTAAATATTGAAAGATTACTTGTTTTATATAGCTTAAATTAGTCTTAAATAATGTGATCTAAGTAGGTAAATGCTAGTAATATTAACTACTTGACTGAATGAACACAAGTTTTTTGTTAAGTGAGAACTTAGTGTATTTTTGGCATGATATTTTAACTCCCTAATGATCCCATAATCAATTTTCTGTAGGAGAAAGACAAGACCCAGATGGTAACTGTTAACAGGGATCTCCTGATGGCTTTTGTTTATTTTGATCAAAGTCATTGTGGATATCTTCTGGAGAAGGACATGGAGGAGATCTTGTACACTCTTGGACTACACCTGTCACGTGCTCAGGTTTTGTACAGTACTAAAAAACTCTTTCAAAATATTACAGGAATATTTTAAGTGGGAGAAATGTAATTTATCTTCTAAAGGCTTTGCTTACATATCCGATTACTTATTTTTATGCAGCCACTTCATATTTACAATGAAATACTAGTTTAGTCTTTTGTAAATTGTCTTGGAGTGAAAAGGTGAAGTTCACAGATTATAGTAAGTGTATACTGTATATGTAGCCTTTGTCTCAAAATTGTATTTATTCTTTTCCTAGTTTGATTACATTTTAAGCCCCAGTATGTTAAAGTTCAAAAAGCTATGCAATTTTTTTCAAGTTTTCTAAGTTAAACCGTTCTTGTTTAGGTAACAGGATGTCTGGGTGTTAAATAACACCATTATTTCTTCCCATGTGTCATAGGTCAAGAAGCTGCTTAATAAAGTAGTGCTTCGAGAATCTTGCTTTTACAGAAGACTAACAGATACTTCTAAAGATGAAGAAAACCAAGAAGAGTCTGAAGAGCTACAGGAAGATATGTTAGGTGGTGTATTTATTTTTGGTTTTGCCTCCAAATTCCAGAGTTGTTTCTATGTGGATGGTAATGAGAGTTCTGAGGTACTTGATTTCTGGTAGAAACTACTTGAGCCAGCTTGGAAAAGTAAATCTTTGGCAGTTCAAAAGTAACAGGGTTTTTTGTGCTTCCAACACATAATGTTGCAACTCTAGGAGAAATGTTAATATCGTGTAACAGGAAAGAGGACAGAGGTTAATGTTCAATATTGATGAACATCGTTTGTCAGTATTGGTTTTGAAGTCAGGAGGATCAGAGTGTAGGTAGCAGAATAGACCCTGAGTTTTGAAGACAAATTAGTGCAGGAAAGAGGCATAGAATGATGTCCTTGAAAGAGGATGCTTCTTTTTGGCAGGGGGGAGAATTGGGGTCAGGGGAAGGATGGAAATGTGAGGGATAGACCAGCAAACTTGAATCTGTATTTGTTGTTTTAGGAAGTTTTTGAGGTTGGTTACTAGAGAATGACTTGGTGATTGTCTCCTGATGGTACTTTCCCAACGCAGGGAACCGCTTGCTGCTGCCATCGCCCTCTGTAAAGCAGGAGTCCAAAGGCGCAGAGGAGAACGTCGGGCTCATTGTGTACAACGGAGCCATGGTGGATGTTGGGAGCCTTCTGCAGAAGCTGGAGAAGAGTGAAAGGGTGCGGGCAGAGATAGAACAAAAGCTCCAGCTACTCGAAGAAAAAACAGGTGGGATGTTACTTGGAAGGCAGTGCTTACAGGGTGCAAGACTTTTTAAGTAGATAAATCAGTTTGGGTAGTATTTGTGATCTGAATTTTACTCAAGTTGAATGCAAGACCTGCGATGTAGTCAGAACTAAATATTATCTAATGGTAATTCAATGCAGTTTTTAATGTTCTTTAAAAATTAGTATTGTGGTGTTGCATGTAAATAGAATATTAAGATGCAAAGTACGCAGCATTGGAAGCAACTTGATGTTTTCATTTTTTCCCTTCCTAAGATGAGGATGAAAAAACTATACTACAACTGGAGAATTCTAACAAAAGTCTGTCTGCGGAGCTAAAAGAAGTTAAAAAGGACCTTGGCCAACTGCAAGAAAATTTGAAGACCTCGGATGATAAAAAATTGCAATTTGAGAGTCAGCTGAATAAGACAATCAAAAATTTAGCTACTGTTATGGATGAAATACAGAGTGTTCTTAAACAGGTTAGAATTGTTTAATTACATTTTTTATTATTGTAGGCAAATGTCTGTAGACTAAATTATTGGAACAAACACTTCAATATAAAAACAATTTTGAGATGAATTTAGGGCAGCAGTATCTTAACATATATAGAGAAGAAGCTTAATGTTTGATTATTTAAAGACGGCAAATTAAATGTTTTTTTCTTAACTTACAACATATGTTCCTGACTTCAATGTTTTTTAAAAGGTATAAATATTAATGTAGATCTCAAACTGTCTGAATGTTTTCCTGTCCTGATCTTGTCCATACCCAGCAGTCTAAATCTGCTCCTCTGTTTGACTGGTAAAGAGTACTTTTTCAAGACAGAACTCAAATATTTCAGTATGTGGGAGTATCTCAGTAAAATGAGTTTTAAGCAAACCACATAAGCTCCAGAGCATTTCTACCCCTCTGTTTTTCAGGAAGATACTGGAATTGCTTATAACTAAACTGAGTGGGATACCAGTTCACATAGTATTTAAAGTTGACAACAAACAGTGTCTGTCTCATGCTGTTTTATGGTTCATGTGAGAAATACAACTTTGACAGTTCCTCTCATCCTCTCCCTTTTTCCTCTTAAAGGACATTGTGAAGAACGAAGATAAAGATCAGAAATCCAAAGAAAATGGAGCAAACGTATGATAAACTGCTGCTGTTTAGAAGAATGGTGTTACATAATGTAATATAAATCATGATACCAGAATGTATGGGAAGTGATGCATGTTTGATTTTAGTAGTATAAATATCTTAGTTCCAAAAGATGTATAAAGTTTTATGAATATGAGTGTCTGCTCCTGAAGATTGCTTGTAATTCTTACCATTCAATTTGAGACACTCCTTGAGTGAAAATAATTTTGCATTGCAAAAAGTTTTAGGATGAACTTTGTTATAGTTTTAACCCTAATAAAGTTCATCAACGTCATGAACAGTAGCAAGTATTTAATTACCAAATGTTTTTCATTGAAGTCTAGTGAAATCAAAATTTTCATTATTTATAGACTTGCCATTTTTAGGTTTTTGTCTTTATTTCGGTCTAATTAGTCTTTTAAAATTCAAATATAAATCACAAAATAGCATGCTGCTTAATTTTACAAGTAAAGGTTTTTTTTAAAAAAAAGCTTATTGGAATTTTTTTTTTGTTTTCACTTGTCACAACTTTTTTTCCCTTCCAAATATAACTTTCTTCCCCAAAGCTGCTTGTATTAAAGCCTCGTAATATACAGTAGTTCAGATAAGTTAAGAAAGCAATAGAAACCTACCAAAATACTGGTAGGGTTGTGAGATTTATATGAAAATACAGGGCCTCTTTTAAATGTGTGTCATTTGTGTTCATTAAATTGTTCTTATCTTTGGATTAGTATATACACTCCTTTTTAATAACAAATGCAGTGAATCAAGATGTGTGGTTGGATACCAGGCCAGTAGATATCAGAATAATCCCTTATATGGCAAAAAAGCTGCAAGTGTAAACTGCCTTGGATTAAATTTGGACTTACAAAATGTGTAATTACTGCTAAGACTTCAGTCCACCAAAAAAATGGATCCACAAGTATCTATACTGCATGTTGTAATTACAAAGGAGTGGGACACAACTTGGTTTGCGGGTAAGATGGCCTTTCTTTGTGTTCACAAATCACTAGAGATGGAAACTCACAAGTTAATGTGACATCCTTGTGAAAGGCAACTTACTCAAAGAATGTGAAATATCAACAGTTGTATTTTGGTACAACTTTCAAGAAAATTAAGGGGTTTGATAGTTGGGACAGAAGTGTTTTCTTACAGAAATTTAATTTTAGCAGATGTTTTCTTTTTTAGCCTAGATGTCCTAGGTAACTAAATATCTGTTAGGAAAGTCCAAGTGCCATAATATGTATGAATAACCTACATGGAAACTCATGTAGCTTTAATGAGATACACATTAAAATGCCTGAATTTATGTTCAAAATAGTCTAAGCTGGTGCTTTTATCACTTACCTTTGTTGGCTCTTTTGGAGCTAGACAAGTGAAATATCTTTCATTAAAGTAACATGCATAAGCTTCTCCCTCATTCATCTCAGTTGAGTCATTGTATAATACCTGAACTGTTCACAGTCAAGTAGGAAATACTATTAAAACACTAATTGTATATAAGTACACAGAAAATACATGTTTTAAAAACTGGGAGATAACATCTCAGAATGATTGAATGAGGATGGTGATAAATTTATCATATGAAAAGCATTATCTGTAGTATACAGATGCTGTTAAATTCTTTTGTAATCAAATTATATTTTTCACCTTGACCTTTGTACAGATTGTTGACAACATGTTTGATTTTTGACGTTGAGCACCATTTATTTAAATGGACTTGAAAGAATTGCATCTGAAATACTTTGTTCCTGAATTTCAGCAGTACATGTGAACATACAAGAAAATGAGTCTAGAATTCAAGATAATGACATTTTAGGCATACTGAAATGTCTGAAATATTTTGCTGGGGTACTTTTGCCTTAAACTGCTGAGCTGAAAGCAGTTGTTAAAACAAGCAGGCCTCATCTCATTCTTCAGTGAGGGGCCCTGTGAGACAGTTGCTAGAGTGATACAGATTTTTACAATATTTAAGGAAAAAAGCATTTGTTAGAATGACTGTAATCTTTATATTGCTTTGATGTGATAGTGTTTCAGATACTGTGTACAGTCTGTGTTTATGTTGGAAAGGAAATTAAATGGGTAAAGAATAAAGGAAAAAAAAGAAGGAGAAGTTTTACAACCTATACAGAGCTTGATCAGTCCTCCTGAAGCACAAATAATCTGAGGAAGAACAGACACGTCTTACAGGCTGTGTGACTTGCTGGACCAAACACCACAAGGTTCTGTATATGGCCCACACTGATGCTGTGTATTAGCTAAAGCTTCTTAGTAATATTCCCAGAAATGTTACTAATTCTTGGGAAAATTGAATCGTGTATCAGTAGTGGAGGTTTGGAGAAGCAATCTTTTGTCAGTTCTGGTTTATGAACAAAGTTTTTGTATTTCATGTCCACATTTCCCACCTCATGGTCTTTGTCCCCATTATTGGCAAAAGGCTGCTAAAAATGAACTTGAGCTGGGTTGTATTTGGCCTTGGCATCCCATTTGTTTGGACTTCTTAAATCATCACAGATGCTCTATAGAAAGTAGTAGATCTTGGACTGCCTTGTTCTGTAGTGAAAGCCCTGCTAGAGCAGGCCCATGAATGGAATCTGATCTCTGGTAATAGATTTATTTTCCTCTCTTTTGCTATTTTGTCAAATGAGGGCAGATTAATGAGTTAAACCCTTACAAAATTATATTTAGACCTGTGATGTCTGTGAATGAGTCTGGGAAGAAAGATGCAATGTGCATGAAAACTGACCTAGAATAACACAGGCTCTCTTGAGGCCCCTTTGCTTTTGCTCAGGCAGTGAAAAGGCACAAGTCTGTAGTTTCATTGCTACATAGAAACAGTGGCAGGTAAACCAATGGTGAGTTTTTGCCAGCTTTCTCTAGTATTGAGGCTTGCATGCAGGAAATGGAGCTGCTGCTAGCACTGCTGCATGTTGTGGCATGATGAAGACACACTTGACTTTCTTGACTTGCCCAGTGCTTGGTGCCTGTGCCCATAGTGCCTGGGAACTGCTGCAGAAGGACTCCTGGATTGCAGAGTGATTTCCTGGTTGTTGGTTTGTCCAGTGTCCTCTGGCTCAGCCTGGAACACCCTGAGGGTGCAATGGAGAAATTGGAATTCTCTCTCTGGTGTCTGGGGGTTTCCACAGATCCGGCTTTTACAGTTGAGTTCTTTCAGTATCTAACATTATAAAGCCTGGTCCTTTCGTATAACTTCTTTTTCAATGTTTAACTGCTTTGAGAGAGGGGAATGGCTTCCAGTCCATCTTTCTGCTGAGTAATGTGCTATGTGAATATCTGTTTGGATTTATGTAACACAGTTAACTTTCACTGATAATTTTGTCAGGAATGTGCAGAAAATGTGGTTTTTTCTCTTGCTTTTCTGTACTGTTTGTGTACCCAGGTCAGGTTCTTACCTTGAATGCATTTGTTCAGTGCAGTTTATATTTAAAAATATAAAAGATAAAATAATTCATTTTGGGTGACTGAGTCTTACAGCCAGCAACAGATTGCAAAATGTGTAGGTAGCACAGTCACTACACGTATACTGGTATCTTCCAGAAAGCATAAATGGGTCAAGTAGAAAGTCAGCTTCCATATTGCCATGGAGTGTGACAATAAAAATGCCATCAATAATGGATACTTTTACTTAGTTATCAAAACTGCCAGTGTTTTCCCAACAAGCTTTTATGTTTCTGCATACCAGGTTTCATTGTTGTACTGCACAAAAGTTATCATAGTAAAAAGCTCTAATTGCAAAATGCATTGCTTTCAAGTAAAATCTATTTCCCTTATTTATTCATCCACTATATAATCCAGAGTATCACAATACAGAGTATAAATTTAAGAGTTTTGGAATACACCCAATCTCCTATGATATTGTGTGTTTGGTAGTGTTGTAATTGTTTCATACAGTTGCAGTATCTCAGTTATCTGAACTTGTTGACATGGTTTGACACGGAAGTGGATTTTTTTGCAAAAGTCTTTCTGGTTTTGATCAGAACCAATCAATTGTCTGGCTTGATTATTGACAAGTTTTAAGCCACTTAGGGGTTTGACACACCTCTGCGAATCACATTTTAAGATAGAGCCTGGGAAATCTCTCTGGACTTCTGGCCATCAAAGACACAACTTGTGCCCCCAGGCCCTGCTCGGCCCGGCCCGGCCCAGGACGCAGCCGCCCCCTCCTTGGCCCTGTTCTGTCTGGGCCCCCCAGCCCTGCCCCGTGCAGGTAGAGCTGGGCTGGCAGCGGCCCCCCTTCACCGCCACGGCAGAGCTCAGCTCCAGCTGCCCGGCAGAGATCATGGGATGGAGAGAGAGAAGTTCCAGCTGGGCTGGGTGAGATTAACCCTGTTAGTGTTGTTAAGGTTTCTTCAGAACAGATGGGCCTGAAAATGCTGATCCTCTCCTAGAGAGAAAGGTGAAAGGCCATGAAGAGACACCCTAAGGTATAAGTCATCTTGTAAAGATGGAAGGGCTGAAACCCTGAGGGAAAAGAAAGAGGAGATGCTTCAAACCTGGAAGGTGAAATTCTGTTGCAGAAACCCTTTGGGGATGAACTGGACTCTTGGAGTCCCTGCTGTAATTTCATAGAGCAGCGGAGGGGGTAGAGCAATTGGGAGCTAAGGTGCCTCTGCATTTTTTTTTCCTTTTATTCTTTTGGCTCCAGAGTGTTTGGACTCAGTTTACCTTCCCCTGGAGGGGTGTGCAGTACACCTGAAGTTGATTCTGCCCAGTGGGTGGGGGGCATGGTCCCACCGTCTGATATGAACTGACATTTGGAATTTTTGGCTGCCTGGGGGTGGGGGGGATCATGGTCCCACCCTTTGATGTGGACTGATCCACTGATTGAACCTGCTGTAGAAAGGAACCAGGAGGGGTCAGTGTGAAGATGACCCCAGTTCCTAGAGATGAAGATTGCTCCTAGAGATGAGTAAAGAAGACCTTGCTCCTGAATGGCTCAGCCTTAAATTGACACCCCACGTTAGCTCAAATTGAAACCCTCAAAAAGCAGTTGTGGGGAAAGTGGTGATTCAGGGTTAGGGACTTTTTCACTGCAAGCAGAAACCTCCCGGGCGGCTGTTTTGCTGTGATATTGAACCCATAAGAGAGTTGTCTCTAGTGGGAATGTCTCCATAAGGTCAGCAAGAAAGACTCAGAGACTCCTATCTCTTTATGTGAACTGAAAAGATTATAAAGGTGGTAAACTGACTGAAATCTCAAGGGTTGTTTCTACATTATCAGCGTGGAAAAAGTGAGGGGAGGAAAAGTGTTCTAAGAGTTTAGTCTGATTCTTAACTTTTGTTTCCTTCTTTTAGGTCTGCTAATAAACTAAATCAGTCTTTTAAGTCTGTGCCTGCTTTGTTTCCTCCTAATTCTTATGTCACAGAGGTACAATAAGTTAAGTAAGAGATGATGTGAACTAAACCACTACACTTGTCTTGAAAATGTGATGTTGCTTTTGATTTCTTGTATCCTGCTGGTTTTAAATTGTGAATTCTAACTGGTTTGAGGATTTGGATCACGTGCCCCACAGTAGGTGTCAGAACCAGTACCTTTGCAGGTGTGATTCAATAATGCTGCAAGGTGTTGTACCTATTAGTTCAGCGCTCTTTATTCTTCTCTTTAAAAGGACAGCAGGATAGTGCTACTGCGTGCATTTGTTTGTTGCATGATGCAGTTTAATATTTATTTGTAGAAATTACCTGAGCTGGATTCCAGCCAAGGTGACAGATTCCCAATGCCAGGTGTTCTGATAGGAAATTGATTCCCAGGTTATTTTCCCCTCTGCCTGCTGAGGAACACAAGTGAAAGGATGCTGTCGACTGAGTCACTGTTCACATTTCATCACAAACAGCTGGTTAGAGGGGAAGAGTGGGAGGAGGAAAAACCACAAAGAATCCCAGCCTGAACTCTCCCCACTCTGCTTTCCAGCAGATATTTTTCAAGTACTAATTTGCTTTATGACTCCCTTGCAACTTTTTTAGTGGTATACAGGATTTGTTTGAGTGTCAGATGTGGGTTTTTTTCTCTGTATTGCTTAAATCTTTTTGGTTTTCCCAACATGGGGTCATCCAGTTACATTCCTGTTTTGTCATGCATGAGGCAGAGACAGCTGGAGAATAGCAATGTTCATTTTTGGTCCCTTTTCAGGGCTGGATGGTAACCAGCACATCAGCATCTAAAAAAGCAGAAATTGCTGACATGTGTTGTAGAAATGAACAGCTAGAGATAGAAGTACCTTGCAATGCTAGCCTCAAAACCTCACTTGTCTCACAGAGCAACCTCCTTAGCTGTGAAACAGTCCATTGCTTGTGTACAGAGAACAAGTTAAAGGAGAGTAGGTGACTTTCCCTCTAAGTATCATGTGCACGCTGGGTAGATGGGTTACACTTTCAGCTTGGCTCTTAAATGAAAGTTTTCAAGTTCTCTTAAGTGTCAGGAAAGACTCCTGTGTGTTTCACAAGAGGCAGTCTACATGTCCAGTTAAAGACTTTCCTTTTCAGCTTGTGCCTTGTTTTATCAAAGTACTATTCAGGTGAGGTAAATACTTCATTAAATACATAATATTAAATGTAACTATTAGAACACTCATGTTACAAGTTGTAAAATCTTGGGGAAGAGTTTCCAAAAGCAACTTGAGGGTTTTGGTAAACAGAGAAAATGTCATACTCATCAAGTATCTCCTCTGGTATAAGAAATCCATATCTAATGTGACTAAGAAGATTAAAATATGGATTAGCTGCTTGCCAATATTGAACCTGATTTTTCTTCCTTAGTGTTCTTCCTGAAATCAAGCTAATAACTACTTTTATTTTTTCCTTTGAGGAGAGGGGTGATGTTTTCATTATAACAAGGAGAGGAAAAAAAAGGTGACCTTTAATACTGGGACATGTATGGGTGGAAGCACATGCATAAATTCTCAGACCATCCATAGGATGATATGATATGCTTGTAAGGAATGTGCAATCAGCATTTTCAGTCTTGTGATTTGGGCATGTAGTGATGGACAGCACAAATGGGGACCTGTGGAGATCATATAATGTACAACAATGGTGATCCATGGACAAAAGCAGAATTTGAATAGTGTGACTTTTGGGTAGCAGTGGCTCAGAATAGGTAGGATTGATAAGGGGTGGCTGTACAAAGGATGTTCTGAGCAGTGAATTAATGTTTTTACTTATCTTAAAAAGAAAATGAATCCACTTTTGGTCTTATTTTCAATGAAGATAGTTAAAAAATTATTAATCTAATGCAACATGCAATTTAAGAACCTACAAAAACTACCTAAATAGCACACCGAATTGGACACCAGATCCCTCTGTGAGCACCAGATTCTAAAGCAAACTGAGCCCTTATCATGTCTGTCAAGGATTTTGCACAGTGAATGAGAGGAGGCAGAGCTCCAGAGCTCTGCAGAATAGGAACGACTTGTGCAAGTGACGGTAATCAGAGCGCAGGGCATGGCTAGAGCGTGGTCTGTGTGTCTGCACTGGTGCCTCCTCTTCCTGCTCTGCCAGCCCTGCTTCGTGGAAGTGTAATCTGAGACAGGGCAAGAGCCCTGATCCTGGGGGAAAAGGGGGAGGGAATCTTTAGTCTGTGAAATCTTAGTGCAAAGTGGAGGTAGGTTCCTCAAACCCAGAGTGGGATTTTCTGGAGAGTGCCCCGCCCTGGAGCTACGAGCAGCAGGGACAGGAGGGGAGAGCTGGAGCAAGGCTTGACCACAGTGGGAGAGGCATAGAGCCAATGCTGGAGCTCTCCGGTGCCACTGAATTTATTTGCTTTCATCTTGACTCTTTCCTACTTGCGCTGCTGCCTGCCTGAGTGATCCCGATGGTGAGATCCTGGTTCTTGCAGAGCTGCCGGCTGAGTCAAACAGAGTAGCCTGAGCTACCATCAGAGTCCTCATCAGCTGGAAGTACCAAACCACTCTCTCAGGGCAGGTTAAGTCCTGCCTGTGGCATTTTGTGATGGGCCATGTAAATCCTGGCAGGCAAAAATCCTGCTGCCGCGCTGGCGGAAAAGTGGCGAGCAAGCAAGCAGAGCACCATCAGCACAGCTTTCTCCAGAGGCACAGCCTCCCCATCAGTCGGACACTGAGGCAAACCGGATTCGCTGACAGCCTGGTTTGCAGCCAAGTCTGTGGTGACCTGGTGAGTCCACTGCAGGGTAGACTGGGCACCCACTATTTAGGAAAATTTGGTAGGAAGCAGGTGTGCGGGTTGGTTCCCGTGTTTTGTTGCAGGTAATGTTTCCTGGAAGAAGTGGATATAATGTGTCTGGAGCCTGACAGTGAAATGAACTGGAAGGTGCACACATAACCAGTGGAAGGCTAAAATAGTTTCATTCTTCACGGAAGTTTGAAGAAAAGGATCCTGCATTGGAAAAAACGCTGGGGCTGGATGTTATGGATTGAGTAAGCACAAAGATCCCTCAGAGAAAGCGCTACAGAACGTGCTGCTGCTGGAGAAGGTAAAGGTGGAGGGCACAAAGCACCGTGGGTGGGTGATGGCTGCCCGCCGGGGAAGGCACTGTGCTACCGAATGCAGATGTGATGGCCTGAAGTCAGCAGCTAGCTCTACAAAGTGATCTTTTAAAACTTTTCTGAAAATTTATAAAAGTGGACATGAAAGATCTAAGAAGAAATAGGACTCAGATACATTTAAGTTACTACCCTGAATATCTAATTATTCACATTCATTTTAACTACATCATACTGGTGAATATTTATCCATCATTTTCATTTGCTACCTGCAATTAGTACATACGCAATTGACTGTTCTAGTGACCTCTGCAGTCTAAGGAGGCCAGGCCGCAATGAAGGCCTTGGTCCACACACAAAGTACATCTGGGGATTATCGAGTGTTCTTAATGCATGTTTGCCACGAAAAGACCTCTAAACTGTGACTGCAGAATACGCCCACCAGCATCATAATGGCGGGTCAGATTAAATCTCTGGTCCTGGTAGCAACTGCTGCCTCACAACTCTTCAGTTTTCACTCGGGGCATTGGTTTTGGTCAGTAAATCCCTTTGCTGTTTGCAGTTGCTGGTGAGGGGGCAGATTTTGGTATGCTGGGGTCATTAATCCTGGAGTCTCTTTTAGTCTTAGTCCCTGGGGTTTGTGTTGGTTTGTCCTGCAGAGCATCCTGGAAGGCTGCTCTTGTGTGACCGACCTTTAGCAGAGGGACACAAATACCACAGGACCTCTGTAGTTCTCGCAACTTTCTGTGTGTTTTGGGCATGGTTAATGAGGATTGCTCTCTGTGGAAGGTGACTACAGGAGCACCAAGTTGTAATTACCGAGCCCCATGCAGGTGAGTGATACCAGAGCAGTGCAGTCCATGGTTTGTGGCAGCTCAGATATCAGCTTTAAAGTTTTGATGTGAACCGCTTTGTGCTTTAACTTTTCCAAGACTAAAGGACAGGAAGTATCAACAATCAAGCCAGGAATGCTGCTAAAAAAAGAATAGAAGATGCTGCCGTGGAGACATTTGGCTGTTCAGCCCTGTAGTAACTGCTAGGTACTTGGTGAGGTGGAAATAAATCTCTTTTCAGTTGGATTTCCAAAGGTTACTTGGAATTTTCATAGCTGTCATTATTTGAGAGGTTTATATTTACTTTTCCCTCACTGTAGCTCTGCAATACTCTCTGTCTAGGGATAAATCATACCTTAAGTCAGAAGTGCATTTTACCTCATTTCAAGCAGAACTGGATATAATTAGATCACAAAAGCTTTTTGTTGAAGTTAACTAGCAATTCTTCATGAAAGAATTCAAAACTGCACTTTTTCTCAAAGCGAAAGAAATTGCTAACTTTTGGAAGACCTAAGGAATTCTTAATGATATATTTCAAAAATTTTAACCAGAAAATTTCTGATGTCTAGCCTGTGTTATCCTTGGCCACCTCAACCTCTATTATTTTTTTTAACACTGTCTTAGCTTTAATAACATATTTTTTTTTTTACTATTTCTGGTGTTTCCCAGTAATTTGTATAGAATAGCCACTCCCTGTTACAGCCCCAGTTTCTGACTAGAAAATTGACCTCTTCATCTAGTCATTTCTTGGGCACTCTGATATCTTTACTGAACTGGTAACATCTGGTAACTCCAGCTGAAGTTCTTCTTCCCAAATTAACCTGCTGACCTCTTAACTCAATCCATGAGAGATGTTACAAGGAAGAAGAGTGGTTT
The DNA here is from genome assembly GCA_020086605.1 of Lanius collurio. NCBI lineage: Eukaryota > Metazoa > Chordata > Aves > Passeriformes > Laniidae > Lanius > Lanius collurio. The sequence continues at coordinate 1,959,957 of JACBWW010000010.1, read as the reverse complement.
ATTAGTCTCCACCTAAAAAGCAGTAACATCTATAGGTATGTTGAGAATGATGCTCTCTTACTGTAGTTAAGTTTTCTATCACTGATAAAAAATTATATGTTATTGCTGGTCTTGTGGGAATGATTTAGAGAACTTGATTCCATTGTTTTTTACCTCCTTGCTTCCTAGTAACTTCTTTTCTAATGCATAGCATGGCTGGTTGAATACAAATATAAGTTACTCCAGTAAATTAATTAGATTATTTCCCCTATTGTCCTGCCTCTTGCTGCAGTGACAGCAAAAGTGGTTTCTAACAAGTTAGAATTGTCTCATTTGTCTTTGTGAATTTCATTTTTTCAGACAGTTAATGTTGAAGTGACATTTTCATGATTTTACTTCAATTTCTGGAAGCTTAACTGAAAAAATTTCTATTTTAATGTCACTATTAAGGTAATTTTCTGATTGAAAATTATATATTCTATACCTTCTCTTCCAAAAGTTATCATAATGGTGGTTTTCCACTCTGAATTACTTTTCTCCCATTTCTTATATACATTTTGCTCTAGAAAAGCAAGTACTAAGTTAAACAACTAAAATGCAAAGAACAATGTTTTCTTGTGTGTTTTTTTTTTTTTTTCTTTTAAGCAATGGACAATATTTAAAAATTAAGCTACTGGTATCACATTTGCCACCTGTATTTTACATAGAGATTTGACTGCATTTTTAATTTACCTGCTGTCATGTAATTTATTTGCAATAATGAGAAATCCAAGCCACTTGGGTTTTTCATGCTTCCTGACTAAAGGCTGGGATGTTGGGAACTTAGCAATGGGGTTCTTAGGAAACATTTCCTACACGCGTAGCAATAGCAGTATTTGCAAATTCCAGCAGCGTCTGGTGAAATTTCACACATATGTAGGTGTACCAGGTGTCAGAGATGGTAATCATTGTGCCGCCAGAATCTTTATCCTTGGCTGTGGTACACGACAAGGGCTAGGAATGGGTTTTCAGACTCATGAGAATAATGAGCCAACGCTTTTGAGTTGGTTTTTTTTTTTTTTCTTTTAAATCCACAAGTACTTGTTTGTTGGGCAATAGGTGAGAAGCAACGGGCACGCAGCACTGCAGCGTTAATTTTGCCAATTAACATTTCAGTGAAGAATTAACCAGATCTGCCCTGTTGCCCGCTGGGTTCAAAGTCCTCGGCACTCAGAATTCCTCCTCACTGATTATCTCCAGGAGCCTTCCTGGCTACTCTTTCTCATTTTTTTTTGTGGTCCCACAAATCGTTGTTGCTCTTTATCCAAGCAGTTCAAATGAGGTTTGTTCTAGAGAAACACACTGGGGCGCTGGACATCCTGACTTTAAAGAACAGATTATACCTTGACTGATACTGGTCACCGGAAGTTTAGTCAAATAAAGGAAAATTCAGTCCTAAAAGCTTATAAATAACATAAACTGCCCTGCTGTGTTTATTCCCAGATAAAATCCAAAAATGTCTCTCTCGTCCCTACAGATGGGGATCTCATGGGGGTGCATGGTACACCCAGGACTGAGTAGGAGCTTTTATATTCTCCTTGGGAGGTGGAGGGGAAGGCAAGGTGAAAATCACGGCAATGATTTTAAAATTTCCCTCAGAGGGTGAAGCAGGGGCTAATTTAAAAAAAACCATTTGATCTGATAACTGAGCAAACTCTATGGAAATGCCCACATCTCTCTGTGGACCATCTCCTGTGCTTAGCTGAGTTGTTCAGTCAATTGTTCACCAAACGAGGGGCAAACTGCTCCCTCCCACTTTTCCCGTACAGCCTGGGGGGATGCATGCAGGGCCGGTGCTGGGAAAGGAGTAGAGGACTCTTAGCTGAGATTAGATACAATTACAAATGCTCAGATTTGAGCGCACTGACCTCCTGAGCCTTTGCGGAGAGAAACTGGGGTGACAGTCCAGGAAAAGGCATCTCAGTAGCTGCTTGCTTATTGTCCTTGGCCGTCACCAGCTCTTTTCTGTCATCCCAGCCTGCCTTCTGTCGTGACACCAGCATTTCCCATCTGCCTGACTCCCTCTCTGTGATTCCTAGAGTAGAAGAGAAAATATCAAATTGAAACATTTTTGCTTAGCCTTTTGAGGCTGAATTTGCTGTCGGTTCAGCATCTCTGTTGCAGGGCTACTAATTATTCCCAAGGAAAGCTAAGAAAGCCCTGTCCTTTCCAGTTAGGCTGACACTGGGTTGGGCATGCAAACTGTGACTTTTCTGTGGACAGGTAATGTGCCGGTCTCCTTTTCTAACGAGGGCTCTGCTGCAGGCTGGGAATTTATATCTCTTGGGAAATATCCTATTGAAGAGTGTCATTGAAAGGACAGTACACTTTCCTGTGAAGTGGCAAGTTTTATACGTTTTTGCTGGAAGTATTGAATGAACTGGAATGGGATCAGACAAGGAATTGTTTTGTGCTCTTGTTTGTACATTTGTAGAGTAATCTGATAGGTCTAGCCCGTCACTTTTCCTTGTGTGAGTCTCCCGCAGAACATAAGGAGAAGAGAAGCACTCTGAGAAGCAGCTAAAAAATGGGCATATAGTCCCTGAAGCTGATTTGATATTCAAACAGAATGCCTGTGATAGGAGAGGGATGGAATTGAATCTCCTGCAAATGTTCAGCAACAGCTTAAGGAGTAAGGAGCAAAACTTCTGTTGTACTTGTGGTCTGTAACAACCTTTTGAAGAGCAGGCACAGCTTTGGGGAACTACATTTGTTCCTGGGTGATGATTCCTGGGTCTAAGTTATTTAGTAAGCTCAGCAGGCACTGGCTGCCTGGCTGTGGAGGTCCTCACATGCTCAGCTTCTCTGCGTGCTTGTAGTAGCTTTCAGGAACAGTTTGGAAGTGCCACCTGTGGCACTGGTACACCTGGGGTCCATCTACAGCTGGGTATTTGAGCATTTTCTACTTATTAGCAATTCTCAACGTTACTTAAAATGAGAGACAAATGCCTGTCCCAAAGTTACCTGGCAAGCTTTTAGGACAGATTTATTTTCATTTGAGTAATTTAAATTTGTTCACAGCAATGAATGGCAGTATCAGCACGGTTCTGCCTCATGTCTAGTGAAGCTACAGATGAAATGATGGCCTTGTGAGTAGCTAATTTCTGTTTGGCCTACAAAAGGTCATGACTCTGGAGCAGATATTGTTTGTCAGGCAGTGCAGTTACACATAGGAACACCACCTTAATGATGGCAGCTCAGCAAGAGGCTGAGGATGTGCCTCATGGGATTCCTTTCTTTTGGAGTCCCTTTTTTCCAGTGTCTTTCATCCTGCCTCACAAACAAGGATGTAGGCTTGCAAGTCAAAGGAAAATAATTTTGTACTTCAATTGTGCTGGCTTTTGTGAAATGTAACTCACAGCATGTGGTCATGCTTTGCATTGAACTGTTTAGGATTATTTGGGATTTTCAGGCCTTTTTATCAGGCCTGAAAAGAGTGGATGGCCTAAAACAGTTCTTTATTTTGCACTGCTGTTTATAGACTGCCAAACACAAAGAACAGTTTGAGTTTCTAACTGTTTTATTGTCAAACATTACTTTAAAAGTTATTTTCAGTAAACTTGATTCAGAATTTACTAACTTGCATATTCTATTGTAATTTAGTTTTACCAGCTATCACAGTTGTTCCAGTGGTGACTCGGCTGATGTATTTTAAGGAGAAAAAAGGGAATAAAGCATTTGTGCTCTTTGAAGGAGCTTTTTAATCTACCTTGCTATTATTTGCTGACTGATATAATTCTAACTCTGTAATGATTGTATAAAACTTACATTATTTCACGATGTTTAGTACCTAATTTTAGCTGGCATTTAACCCTTACCACTGACTTTAGATAATACCCCTGCACATTTAATGCATTTCCATATAAAATTCTTACTAAAGTGTTAATCCTGTATTATAAAAGTCCTTTCTCAGTAGAATATGTATTGCCCTAACCATAAATGCTATATTCAAACTACTGACTGACCTCACAAGGGCAAGGTACAAGGGCCTGTGAAGTTCTTCAGAATCCTGATGTGTTTACCAGATCTGCTCAGACTGTATTACCTGAAAAGTGTAATCTGTAAAAGCATTTGGGCACGCATTTTTTTCCACACTACCTCAGCAAGTAGTCTCTAATCATACTGTTTAGCAAGTACTACTGAACAGAAGTGTATATTTTTTTTATAATAGGCTCCATTCAACCTAATTTACTCTGATTAAAAAAAAAAATCTCTAACCAGATTAGTTGGAAAATCCTTAGTATGTATTGTGTATTTCTCAGTGCTAAAGACTTTCAGCAGCAAAAGCTCTTGCTTCTGCCTTTTGGGTGAGAAAAAAAAATTCAAGCAAATAGGCTGAGCTGTGCTATATCCCTGGTATTTTGAATTCTTGTACCTTGAATCATGAACGGCAGATCTTAACTGCCTTAAAGCTCTTTTAGGATGAGGGCTGTTTGAACAGGCCTAATTTTTTCTGTCTCAGTCAGAAAATACAATAGTTGTGTTAATATCATGTAGTTAATGAAATAAATTTGATCAGTTAGTAGTGCTTCTGCTGTGGTCTTTGATATGGTTTCAGAATCAGCGACTTCATTTCAAGGCTAGTTTTAGCTGTTTCTATACTGCCATCTTGCTTTAGGACATGCCCAGTCCATTGCTGTGGAGAGCACCAGCCCTAACAATGAGCCCATACATCTGGAGTTCAGTTATGCAAAAAAGTTATGATTGCAGGAGCCATTTATTTGAGAGCTGAAGAGAAAACCAGTCGTTTTCTCATATGGATGCTGTTTGGCATGGCCTCACTAACAGTGTGAGAATAAACTTGTTTCTTTAACTCGGTGTAACCCCAGAAAACTTCACAGCTCATGAAGGTCAAAAGTGCCCTTGCATTGAGTAATAGAAAGCAGGGTGGTCAAGGTGGAGGGTGAGGGTGGCTGTGGGAGGTACAGGTACCAGCTCCAGCTAAACCAGATGACTGCTCTGCTTTTTCATACCTATCCTACTTCCTGCTCAAAGCAGGGTCAGCTGTGGGGTCAGATCAGGCTGCTCGGGGCTTTATTCAGTCACAGCTTGGGAACTGCCCAGGGCTGGGGACCACACAAGCTCTCTGGGCATACTGTTCCACAGCTGTGCTGTCCTTGAAGGTGAAAAGGTTTTCATTACAGCAGATCAGAACCTCTTCTGTTCCAGCGGGTGCCCGTTGTGTTTCATTGTCTAACCTGTGCAGAGCCTGGCCCTATCTTTGCAAGGGTCTCCTGTCGAGTCCCCCCAAAGCTATTTCTTCTCCAGGCTCTATCAGAGCTATTCCTTTAGCTGTGGTTCCCAGGGCAGGTGTTCCAGGCCTGCCCATCTTGGTGTCTCTGCTGAATTTGCCTCCATCCCTTAGGTACTTCATAGACTGCATAATTTACTTTCCCCCCGAAATTGTTCTATATTTTCAACATCCCACAGGCACACCCACATCTCTGTAATTTCCTTTGGAGCCTTTACCTTGGTCTGTGGGATTCAAAAACCCAGTATCTTTACTGTAAGGGTTCTGCTAAACTGGCTTTTGAAAAGACATTTACTGAGTCTTCTGTTATACAGTGGAGTTGCTCGGTTGCTCTGTTTGTCTTCTGTGACATCCTTTTGGCTGAAATTTGGATGAACTGAAACATGAAAACAGTGTTTTATAGCACTAAAGCCATGGAGACAGGTTTGTGAACTGCAGACCAGAGTCCTCGAGTTCAGATTAGTGCTATTTAATCTGCAGTGTTCAAACAACTCCTCTGAGACCTTTCGTGGTGGTAAAGATGCTGCTTTTCCTTTCTAAACTGGTTTTTGTTTTGTTTTGTTTTTCCCTGTGGACCATAAATTCCAGCCTAATGAAAGGGTGCAGAAACTTATTTTCTAGCAAGGGGATATCTTTAAAGTTGGATATCCAGCTAGGGAGAGTGGAAGGAAAAGTGGCTCTGCACATCCACAACATCCCAGGCTTCCCAGGCAGGTGTGAAATTGCCCCTATACCATTAAAGTTTTCTCAACTGAATGAAAAACCTCCCTGCAGTGGAAGTTGTCCTAAAACAAGATCTGAGGCCTGCTTGGTTCCACTGCATTGTGTGATGGTGGCTCCTGTCCTCGCTCCGAGCCAGAGGCCTGGGTCCAAGGGAAGCTACAACTGCACAAGCTCTCTGACAGCTTCTTCTGCATAGGGTGGGACTGGGGCAGGCGTTGCTTGGGAGTGAGTTGTCATGAGCTCTGTCCCTCTGATCCATGATTTGCTGGGAAACCTCTGCAGGGAGCTGTGCTCTCTTTGGAACAGCTCTGTGGGTGCTGCTCCTCTCAAGGCCTAGTACGTGACTTCCCTGGGCTGGGGTATATGTGAGCTGAAGCTGGGGAATGTACAAAGGGGAGGGGAGACGTGACCATAAGTATATCTTACTTCCAAGCTCTACATTGTATATTTTGTGGCTGCCTTTTATGTGACAGCACACTTCCAGGCAAAGGAGGCAGCAGGTGGAGCTGAGCTTTAGCTGCACAGGCACAGGAATGCACAACTTTATCCTGATGCTTTTACAGTCAATCTTTCACTGTATAGGTAAGTATTTAGCCAAGCCCTAGTACTGCTTGCTGCTTAGAATGAAGGTTTGGACATTAAAGAGCTATTTGAATGTCTGAGATTTATTGCAGAAGAGAGGGCACAAGCTGGAAGCAAGGAAAAGGTAGAGCAGTTTTAGTGGAGAAATGCCAGGGTTGCGAAGGGCATTTTTTGGATGAGACCAAGTATAAAAGCTGTGCTTGTGTCAAATTCCTGTAGCAGTGGATGGCAGCACCTCAGGAGAGTTAAAGGAGCCATTGCCAGTGGCTTGTTTATTCCTGATCGGTTGTTTGGCTCCATGGTGCTTGTTTTGCAACTTGCTTGAGACTGTTTAATTTTGTGTTATTTTTTTATCTCCTTGCAATGAACATTTTGAATCACCCTGTTTTCACAACCAAGCCTGACGCTGAATGCTGAAGTGGTTACAGATGACCTTCCTTGCTGTGCTCTGTATGTTCAATGCATACGTGAATTGGCATAAAAGCTATCAGCATGCTACATTGTATGAAAAATAATTATCTGCAGTGCTGATGCTCATAGCTGAATTTTTCTGTCAGTTATGCAGTAAATGTGCTTGTATAGTTTTGCTTGTTGGCTATTCTGCCAGCTGTGGGTGAAACAAAGATCTCTGGACACCTTGGGCTATGTTCTCTTGAACAGTGGATTTGAAGATGCATTCTTGCCCATGTGTTCAGGCAGTCCCTCTGGAGCTTGAAACCTGCTCCCAGATGCTCTTGGAGCATCCAAGTGGACATGTCAGTGGCCCTGCTAAGAGCTGAAGGGCTTAATCTCTTTGAAGGGCAGAGAGACACATTTCAGTGGCAAAAACTTACCCACTGTGCTCAGTTTAAGGAAAATGGTACCGCACTGAATGTATTGGTGTCTGCTGTGTGACTTGTTCCTATCCGGGGACTTCGACAGAGGTTGCAGGAGAGAGTTTTTCCTGTTCTTTCTGAATCTTCCTTTGTTTTCACCATAGCTGCCTGTGCGGCTTTCTAATAGCTGGTGAAAGAAATTATGGCTGTGGGCTGCCATTAGGACTAAGATTATAGTAAGGATTTGATGATGGCTCTTGGCTAGAAGCATCAGAAGGCACTTAGAAGTCATATTTCCAGAAGTTCATAATGCTTGCATTTGGAAATAGGCTTTTGTGTATTGTTGGGAAGGCAGAAAAAGTGGTTGGGGTTTTTTTTGGGTTATTTCTTATCAAGTTGCGTGGCATCATCCTTTGAAAATTTTAAAGAATAAAATGTTAATAAGAACTTAGTAAGGATAAGTTAATCATAGCAAATTGGGAACTGTAAAAATAAGAAATTTCAACCAAATGGAGCGCACTCTTTGCCTAAATGTCCTGATTTGAGAGTGTCTGTCCAGGCAGGAATCAGTAGGTACAGAAATCTGACATTTTCATGTGTTTGTAGCTTCTTTGATGTCAACTGAAGAAGTGTTGGTGACCTTAGACTGACATTTATTTGTTTTGCTGAGAGTTGTACAAAATTATCAAACAGATATTGTTTGCTATTCCTGAGAGCTGTTGTTTGTTTCAGTAATAGATTAAACACATTACAAGACCTGACAGTTTCATTTAATTGAATTATTTACTCTTGCTTCAGTAAAAGGATGTTTCTGAAAACAGGATCTAGTACAGAGTATTTGTGCCAAAATACCTTCTCTGTTATATACTTAAAATTGAAAATGTTTATCTTAATTACCTCTATAATTTACACAGAATTTTTATTCTTTAATAAGAACACATCTTGTAAAAGCATTAATGTTCAAAAAGGGTTTTGCTAGAGTTCCCAACTTTCTATGATGTTCTTATTAGCATTTTATTCCTTAAAATTCTTTAACTATAAAATGTGGTTTTTGCTATAAAATGTGACCATGATACACTCTAGTCTATAGAAAAGCAGAAGCCTTGCAGTTGGTAGCAGTACTACTCTTGCTTATGATCTTTCTGGTACCATTCTGCAAAAAGTGAATTACATCAAACATGCCAAGGCTCTCATGCAGAGAGGCACAGGATCTGTGGCATCTTTTGTATAATCCATTCCATGATCCTCCCAACTACAAAACAGAAACATCAATCTTCTATTTCCACATGCTGTGTCTTCTCTGCCTCAACAGATGTTTTGTGGGTTTTTTTCTGGAATGGATTTACTCCTAGCCCTTTATTGTTCTGAAAACAGTTTACCTGAACTTTTAACAAGTAAATTGAGTGCTTTTGTAGTAAATGCCTCTCTGTTCACTCCCCTAGAATTAGCCTGGGTTTCACACAGATAAAACTTGTCTTGTATGTAATTTTTCTGAAGAGCCTGAAGATGGAAAAACTCTGCAATTGTTTGAAATTGATTAAAAAACCCAGTGAAAAATGATAATGCTCACATTACAGAGATGGAACAAAACCACTTTGTGCTAGTCAAGAATACCCAGAGACTTTTCTGTGTCCTGAGTTTTGTTATCCAATGCTCATATTACAGATGACTTCCCACATTGCGATCTGTAAGTGCTACAAAAAGTGTATTCTTGGGTTTTAAGTGTCCAGGTAATGAGCAGAGTTTGAACAGACCTGTAAAGCAAACTGAAGGATCAGAATACCTGAGCCCTGGCCAGCTGCCGAGATTGGCTTTGGTTAACGTGGTTCTGCAAAGCCTGCAGAGTGGAGAAGGGAATGGGGCTGTATTTAAACCATCAAGGGAGAAGCTGAGCTCCTGGACTGTTGACAGGTTCCCTGCACAAAGGTGTGTGGTGGCCAGTCCTAAGACTATGAAGAAAGCAGGAAGGTGATTGTCATCAGATCTACATAGAGTAGGGAAGTGGGCAGGGGATTCTGCAGGGGGTTTTTGAGCTGTAAAAGGACAGACACTAAAGAGCTTTAATGAGCATGGTGCTCTGGTGATTTTGCATCAGGCCTATGAGACACAGCTTGCACAAATTGTTAAGTCTTCTCCATGTGCAAATCTCAGGGATGCCGCTTTTATGTATTTACAACAAACTTGGGAGAATATTTGAAGTGCAACAACAGTTATTTAGCTATGGAAAGTAAATCTACAAAATTTTTAATAAAAACTTGATAGACACTTGTAGGGTACTGCCTGGGCCTTTACCCACACTGCTTATCAATGTTGGCAATGATCTAATTCTTGCTTTCACAATTTTGGATTTTATTTCAAAGTCATGCGAGAATGATATCTAATATTTATGTTGTTAGCAAGTGTGCATTATTGACTCTTCAACAATCAGTTTAGACTTGTGTTCAAACATGATTTTAGAGTTGTCAAAATTCCTTCAGTATCAAGCTGGCTTATGCTTAATACTTTGTTTTAAATAATATTCTGAAACAGCCTTCCCTGAATGGAGACACTGGATTTGAGGCTGCAAAACAGATACAGACAACAACAACAAGATAATAACTATAAAGATAATGAATACATTTTAATGACCCTTGGTGTTTTACTCCTTATCAGTCTGGTGCTCTGCAGGAACAAATAGCAAAATTGGCAGCAGCACAGTGTGCCCACAGCAGAGACTTCAGACAGCAAACTATTCACAAGAGCCATTCTGAATGCTGATGGCCTTTCCCATAGAAAAAGAAAGCTTGCAATGGTTTCTGCACCTGCAAGGAGTTTCCTAGCAACATCACTGAGGAAACTGTATGCCAGGATTTTCTATTCAGAGTTCTTTTTGTTGAATATAGCAGCAGTTGTAAAACAAAGGTCAAGAGCAACTTAAGCTCTTCAAAGCAATGTTGTGCATTTCATTTACTCAGAGAAGTGTTTGTAGTTTTCTGCCTAGAGGATAAATATTGGGTTACAGTGTCATCCAATAGACAACTGTGGTTTAGTTAAATGTGAACATCACTTAATATAAAATGTCACTTTTTACTTGTGGGAAATTTCCTGTTAGAATTTAACACTGGGTCATGCCTTGTGAGGGATCCAGAAGTCACTGCTGCTTTCTGCCTGCTCTGGCAGCTGGGCACAGCCAGGGGCTTTCTGTGCAGCACGGAACAGGGGAGCACAGAACATCACCTGGTCGAGGGAACAAACCATTAGTGTAATTTAAAAAAAAAGAAGAAAAGTGGGGCTTTTTGTTTTTTTGTTTTTCTGAGAAGGTGTATGTGGTCATCATCTCACTGTGTGCACAGAGCTCAGGTGAGTCCCTGCTTCATTCCTTGTTATCAACAACTTCATGGAAAATGCTTATTTCAGCTACATCATGCACAGGTATTGTGTCAGAAGTACTTGCTGGGCTTGTCCTTACTGGCTTTGCCATCTTGGGAAGGGGAGAGGACAGAGTTTATCTGTGTTTTATGGATAGGGAATTAAGGTGAAGGACTAAGACCCTTTTCAGTCCTCTGGGCTGGGGTTGCAGAGTTACTGGGGAAGCTGGGTCACACTCTTGGCCCCTCCAAACTTCTGTTTTTGTCATGCAGAACAGGGACAATGTTTTTGTCTCCTACCAGGACAGGTAGTGAGGTAGCCTGAAAAAGGCATGCAATTGTAATAAATGTTTTTGCTCTCTACCCAGTATATTAAATAATCTCTAGGTCTAGAGCCCAGTCTAAAAGTGGCTTTTTATCATTTCTATTCAATTCTATGTGCTAGACAAGGGACAAAGCCTATTATTTGTCTTTTTTTCCCCTTGTGTTCTGACTTGGTGAAAACATTTTGAACTTAGATTGTTGGATGTTGACTTTTTCCCATTAGCTACTTGGAGAAATACAGGTTCTGCATGGTTTAGCATGTAAGCAGTCTTCTAAAAAATCAGCAGTCATTAGAAATAATTCTTTCTCTCAGCTCCCTGTTTATTAACCTAAATTATGAGTTTGGCTGGAATTTTATACCAAATGAACATGCTTAAGGCAACCTTCTGTTTCCTTCATTACAAAGGCTCTTGACAAGTGCTAGCACCACTTCCCTCCTCTCAGAAATATTTCCAAGTAATTTGCCAAAGAAAATTAGCTGAGGATAAGGGAAATTTTCAGTGGAAATCTTTCACAGCTAACAGAAAAAATGAAACACTATTCCATTCAAATAATTTTCTTTTCTTTTAGGTGATGTGACCCCTGCTCTCATGAATCCTCTCCTGCAGTCACGCTCTTTGGCAGAAGGAATATGCTGGACCATATCAGACATGAATGCAGATCATGTGATGGTCACACAGGAAACTTTAATGGAGCAGTTAGTGAAAAATTATCCAGGTAACGTGTTTGTTTCCCCCTCCTTTAAAACGTGGCTGTATCATCAAGCTTGAGTTTTTGATAGTGGACAAGGGATCACTGAATATTGACAAGGGATCGCTGAATGTTTACAAGCAAAGCTGGCAAGGTGAAGGAGGATAAGTTAACAGGCACCTGGTGGAACACAAGAATGTGCATACTTCTCATCAATCTGAGAGTGTCACTACATTGACTTGGATGTAATCCTCTTCACAGATTGTAATAAATCTTTGAGAATAAGAGGGAACCGAGTGCAGTGGCATGTGGAGAGTATGCCCTTTCTAGAGGGTGGGAAAACACAGAAGTGGTATTTAGGTGCCAGATATGGAACTGCTTAAAATAGATTGTTAGATCTAGACAGAGACTCTTAAGTCTTCCTGTAAGAAACAGGAACACAGCTGACTTTGACTGCAAAAGGACTGGGTAGGAATCTGCATCTGGTGTTTGCTATCAAAAAATATAACCAGCCTCAAATTCGGGTTTGTTGGTCATATTCTAGCTGTTTCCTTCCTGAAAGCAAATTACTTACACTAAGTTCTTCACTTCTAGCTCAGTTGGTTGGATCATGGTGCTAATAATGCCAAAGTTGTGCATTTGGTTCCTATATGGGCCATTTACTTAAGAGCTGAACTTCGCAGCCGCTTCCCTTAAATGTTTTCCGTAAATCTGAAAAATATCCCATTTCCCTTAGATCTGCAACATCAAAGTGTTAATGTGTTTGAAACTTGGGACAGTTTCATTAGGGCCCTCTCAGGAGGCTGCTTGTTTGATACTGAGCTGCTTCTTTTGAGTCCTCTTAACCTTACAGCTCTGCAAACGATATAGGCTGACCTGGTAGGCATTTTAACCAGTGGGAAAAATATTAATACAACTCCACAAACTGGCTCAGAAGCATGCCAGGAACATGTTGTAGTCAGTAAATGCACTCAGATAACCACAAGGTAGAATTTGCAGGTCATCCAGAAGTAGCACTCTCAAAGTTTGTAGGGTCTTGGAGGTATTTCTTGCTATATTTTCACCTTGCTGGACATTTTTAATTTTGTGGACAGGAGATCAGCTGTGACTAGACTAAAGACTCAGACTGTGACACCTGATGGAAAACCAGTAGCTGAGACCTGTCTCAGTGAGATAATAAATTGACATCTGACCAAACTACACCAGAAACTTCAAACAGAGTGGTGAAAGTCACTGTTAAATAACATGCCAGGAGAGAAATGCTTTGAACAAGGTGTTGTTTAGTTTGTACCTGGCAGAAGGTCTCTCCCATGAATATCAGATCCTGCAGGGACAAAGACAACATCCTTGCTCCCTCACAGTGGTGCTGCAGTGAAAACCAGAGACACAGTTGGCCTTTACCTAAATACTTTGAGTATTTCATGTTCGGTTGATTTCAGGACTGTTGTATGAGAGAGATTTTTTGGCCAGCACCCATTTTATTTGAAAACTTATTTCTGATTTGAAATATCTTGTCTCTTTGTTGTAGGCATTGCAGTGCCCTCCCACAATTTATTATATAATATCCTTGGCACTCTAATTAAGGAAAGAAAGATCTATCACACAGGAGCAGGATATTTCATTGTGACTCCCAATACATACTTTATCACAAATGATGCCACAGAAGACAACAGAAGGGTCCTGCTGGAGGACAGTTGTTGCTGTTCATTGCATTCCATCACTTACCTAGTAACCATTAAGCCCTGTGCAGGCCTAGTGAAAGAAAACATTTCTACAGTAACCCATTACAGATCCTGCCATTGTTTCCCTGACCAAAATATGCTCTGTGAACAAAGACATCAGCAGGTAATGAGCCATGAATTTAATGGAGAGGGAAAGAGAGGCTGCAGTGAATTGAAGCCTTCAATTCAAACTCAAGGGATCTCTGCACCTGCTGAGAACCATTCCTGGGACACCATCAAATCTCTGGCATCTGTGAGAGCAAAACTGAAAAGCAAAAGGTTTGGCCTTGGTATTTTCTGGAGAAGTAGTTCTAAAAAAGAAAAACATAAGAAGGAGTACTCCACTTTTTCAGCCCAGTTTCCTCCCCAAGAGTGGCCAGTCAGGGATGAAGATAACTTAGACAATATTCCACGTGATATTGAACATGAAATCATCAAGCGTATTAACCCTGCTCTTACAGTTGATAATTTGATTAAACACACAATATTAATGCAGAAGTTTGGGGAGCACAAAAAATATATCAGTAAAGAGAAAAGTTACATCAGTAATGGTACCTCAGCAGAAGTGTCAACAGTCAGACAAAACCATCATCTTTCAAAGGACTGTATTCAAAAGGCACCAAGTAAAATAGCAAAACACACCAGGAAAACCAAATCAAAGAAAGAAAAGCAGATTAGCAGGAGCAGTAGGAAATCTCACATACAGAAGCCAACGTCTCAAAATGTGAAACTGGAAGAGAACATTTCACTGCCCGTCAAAAACCAAGAGCCACCTGATGCAGCAGTGGAATCCCACGTGATATATAAGAAGCAGATTAAGAATCCTTTTCAGGGTCTGCCATGGAGACCTCACAGCTTTCATTCGAGAGGGTACCAAGGTGTTTTTAACAGTCAGCTGAAGCGCCGGACTCAAAAGCAAGGAAGGGCTTTCCAAAGGCCACAGTCCTTGGCCTCCTCAAGACCCTTTGGCTCTGAAACTGAACTGGCTGTAGAAAGAGAGACTGACAAAGCTAAGCAGAACAACCTCCTCCATGCTAATAGGTCTCTCCTTCAACTAAAGAAAGACAATTTAAGTGAAAATGGTAGTTATCTACAAGGCAGTAATCTGCAAATAGATAATAAAAGTAAATACTTTCTGGAGAGTAGTATTTCTGAAGAAAATGTCTATGAAAGAACAGTAAAAAAAAAGTCTCCTTGCTCCTACATTGAGGATAGCGGTGTGTGCAAAGAAAATGCAAAATTTCCATTCTATCTGAAAGATGAGCATTGCAGATGCAAAGCTGATACTGTATGTGAGTTGTTAGATGGAACAGCCAATGAATTTCAAAATGTCCATCTTTCAAATTACACAGCCAGTGTTAATCTGGCCAAAAAAAATGGTGTGAAATACAGACCAAAAACTGATAAAAAGAGTGAACTTATATATAACTATGACTGTGCCAGCCATCCTGGATCAATGGAGCTGGAAAGTGAAGGATTTACTGATAACTTCTGTCTTCTGTTCCAAAAGGGACATGATGGTGACACCTGTAACTCGTCACACCTGGATGAGAATTCTGAAAGCTATGCACCATGTCACCTGCCCCCTGGCCATGCCTTTTCAGACACAAGAGACTGGAGTACAGCTGTGCAAAAGCTGGGGGCAGCTGT
>JACBWW010000010.1:1930635-1944436 GCA_020086605.1 Lanius collurio | reverse complement strand
CACCGGACGTGCTGGGCCTGCCGGAGCCGGCCGGGAGCCCGGGAAGTGCTTTCCCCGGCACCCGGAGCGGGGGGGAGCCTCGAAAACGAAGGCCCGGTTGTCTCGTGGTCGGTAACGCGTCTCCTGAGCGGCGGCGGCCGGCAGGGATCTGTTGCCTTGTGCCAGCCACCGCCCCCGTCAGTAACTAGAACGTGCACTTCAAGCTTTAACTGTTCTGCACCCTCTTCTCTGTTCCGTGTCGCTTGGATCCACGAGCGTGTGTTTTCATTTGCTCTGTGCCTTGCCAGAAGGAAAAAAAGGAGAAGAAGTCTAAACACCGGGACAAGTTTCAGAGGGGAAAGACTCAGACAGATGAAAGCGAGGACTCGGATGAGGAGCGTTATACACCGAAACCCAAGAAATCAAAGAGTGTCAGTAAACAGAACGGTCATACGAAAGAGGAAAGCCTCGAGAAATCGAGATTGTCTTCCTTTAGCAGCAAACCCTCCCGCAGAAGCCGACAGAGTAGTTCTAGTGAAACGTCAAGTGAGAGCGAAAGTGAGAGCGAGCAGGATCAGGTAAAGCTACGGACTGGTTTTAGTTATAGTGGTATGTTATAATTTTTAACTCCTGCATTGTAACAAGGCAAAATTTAGAATGGCTTGTAGTCCCCTTTTCCTAATCAGTCGAAAGTCCTGTAAATTTTCAAGATTTAAAATTCACCAATTATTCATTCTGCCAAGAACTTGAAAGAATTTTGAATTATGAAAGGCTTGAAGTGCTGGATCAGTGCATCATGATTTCCTCACTTCAGCAGTCTGGTGCTGTGGTAGCTGTTGCCAGACAGACAAGTTGCACTGAGCTGGAGCTTTGATATGATTGAGCATCATGAGTTGTATGTGGTTTTTGGGGTTGTCCTGTTCAGAGCCAGGAGTTGGACTTGGTGATCATTGTGGATCCCTTCCAACTCATGATATTCTACTATTCTAATGAAGAGTTCTCAGTTTTGGTTTGAGTGTTTGGGATTTACTGTGCTGTTAGATACAAAACACTCTTAACCTACGGATCACTTTTGCTAATTTGTCTAATTGTCAAATATGATGGTAAAACAAAGAAGGCTCTTTAACTGCAGCTGTGACACTGTCACTGAAGAGTATGACATCAGTGGCTATGCTGAATTTACTTAAATTACCTTGAATTTACCAACATTCATGTGATATTCCTGTGGAATCTTATCTGAGTTATTGTTTACCTGACAGGAGTTGACTGGAGAACAGAAAGAGGGTGCTTTCTCCAATTTTTCTATTTCCAAAGAAACTGTCCAGCTTCTTCAAGGTAAGTTTCTTGGCAAGGTATGACCATAGAATGTCAGTAGTCTCTGTTGTGGTTTTATGCTCAACACCCTTGATCAATAAGCTTTGAGATGTGCTCTGCTTGTGCCTGTACAAGCACGGATGCTGTGCAGAAGACATTGATTGCCTGCTCTAAATGCACCTTTGAACACAGACTTTCCTGTTTGCAATGTTGTTCAGTTCAGCCTTTGTAGTAAAATTATAAATTATATAAGCCAAGGGGGAAAATATAGATGTGTGAGAATTTTTCAATTAAAGGGTTTTTTGGTGTGAATAAAGGAAAACCAGTTATATTTAGTGTCTGTGATGTTAGTTTGCACATGATTTGGTATGAATTAAAAGAAGAATAGGAGGGATTTTGGTACAGTACTGAAAGTCTTTTATAAAGGCTATTGACTTTCTCTGTCCTGGCTAGGACTGTGTCTGGGGGTGTGAAGTGGGACAATAAAATATACAGTCCCTGGGCACTCTTTTCAGATGACTCATCTGATCAAATAAATCAGTGGAGGTGATGATATGATGATACAATCATACTTTAGAGTTGATGGAAATTCTTGGAATAATTTCCACTGAAGAGTATGAAAAGACACTTGTAAAATGATCATATTAAGGAAATCTCTTGAAATTGTCACAGCTCGAGGAGTGACATACCTATTCCCTGTGCAAGTGAAGACCTTCAACCCAGTGTATTCTGGCAAAGATGTCATTGCTCAAGCACGAACTGGAACAGGGAAAACATTCTCTTTTGCTATTCCCTTAATTGAAAAGCTTCAGGGAGAGTCACAAGAAAGAAGAAGAGGCCGTCCACCAAAGGTAAGATGGTGCTTGGCTAAAATGGTGATTTTGCTTTGTCTTACATCTAAATGATTCAGGTTTTTCAGCTGCTGGAGAGGCTCTTCAGGTCTGTGCAGGGCTAAGCTGACCCATATTAAAGGTGATTTGTTTGCTGGGCTTTGCCTGCGTCCTGTGCTACCTCCCAGCCTCTGATGAAGAGTGAAGAGCACAGCAGATCTATCCACTTGTCAGTTCCTTTTTCTGCCACAGGGAGACCAAAACTACAGGTGTTCAATGTGTTCCTATTTACTTTTGCTCAGTCGTGTTCCCTGTTAAGGGCCAGCGGCTACTGGATACTTGTTTTTCCCCCAAATTGCTAACAGATTAGTTACTAATTGTAACTTGACAGCTTGATAAAAGCTGTCTACTTTAACATGTTTCTTTCTAAAACATGTAAACAGTGGGAGGTTTTAAAAATAGACTTCGTTTTCACTAGGAGCACCACCAAATGTTGAAGCTTCTGCTGGAGAGAATGCAGATTCATTATGAGCTGTGTTCATTCTGCTAAGGAATACCACGTGTTCTTTTTCACTGAATTCTTACGATGCTTCCAAAAAAACTAGATGGGCCAGAGCTCAGCATGTCCTCATTAATAAGTTTTGTCAGTTTGTTTAATCTTGTCAGCCATCTCATAGATTACCTGAAGTGCATTCCAAAACTAGCACTAGCATTTGCCCATCACATCGCTTGGCTGACTGAGAACGCTGTCTCTGGATTTGGTACAGTCTTTTGGAGAAGGAATAGCTTTCTTCAGGGGAGTCATAAGCCTCATAAAAAATTCCATTCCTCACTCTACCATAATACACTACTACTTGCTTTTTGGCAATGGTGTTTAATGTTGAAAGAGATAACAGGATAAGGATTTTAAGGTTCGTTTTGTGAAGCGACTGATGCCAGGTTGGAGAGCAGTGCTTTGGTCACATTTTCAACGCAGTTGGTTGACCTGCCTGCAGGGAAGCTGTCTGTTGGAAGGGAGGATGGTTCTTTGGTTGCCTTCAGGGGTATAGATTAGCACAGCATCACTACAGACTGAACATATGTTTCCCTGAGCCACAGGGAAGCCGAGAGACAGCTGATGGCTCTTTCTTACACCTTCTCACAGGACTGTGAAGCATTACTGAGCAGGTGCAAAAACCTTTTGTTACCCACATCCTTCAGTCTTGTATTCAAACAGCATATGCACATGTAGAAGAAAACTTGTAGTTGATCTGTTCAGGAGCTAAAATTAAATAAAATTTAAGTCTCTCCTATCCTGTTTAAAAAGAAGCTAGCCTGTCTTGAGTGAGTATATGTTGAAGGAGTTTAATGATGTTACAAGAGACTTAAGCAGTGTGTTTCTCCAGCCTTTGCTTAGATAATTATTTCTAACAGCTTTTTAAAAAAAAAAAATTACAGATGGTCAGATCTAAATTAATGATCAGAAGTTTAGTGGTATCTTGGCAGAAACCATGCTGAGAAGATATCTGTTTTGAATTTTTTCTATGCAGGTTCTAGTTCTTTGTCCAACAAGAGAGCTGGCAAATCAGGTTGCAAAAGATTTCAAGGACATCACAAGGAAGCTGACAGTAGCTTGTTTTTATGGAGGAACTCCCTATAATGGACAAAGTAGGTGACTCTTAGGACTAATTATTGAAATATTGATTCACTCCCATGTTTAAGAAAAGCAGTTGGGTCTTTCCAAACACACACAGCTCAAGAGGTGGAGACTATTCATGGGAAATTCAGCAGCTCAAAATGTATCTTCTTATGGAGATAAGTAGCTGTGGCTCTCAGTTATATTCCTGGTGTTGCTTATCTACTCATGTACCTTAAAGTGAAACGGAGTGTACTCTGTGTATCACTTGTATTTGGGTTTAGGTTCTTGTAAACCCATTTTCTTTAAAATTTAAAGTTTAATCTTAAAGCTGTGAATGGGTATGTGTTTTTTAATGGGACAAGGGATACATAGAGGAGCTGTAAAGTGGAGAAGAAATTGTTGTGACAGCATGATTTACTGTCTGGATGGTTGTAGACAAGGAATGAGAGTGAACTCTTTCATCATGATACATCTTGAAATTAGACATTAGGGATGATTTTTTTTCCAGTGCAGAACCTCAGGAAGGAGTTGATTTCTTCAATTTGGATAGTTAAATAGGTAATTTTTTAAAAATTTCCATTTAAAGTAGATAATTTGGGAAGAGCTAGCTATTTCTAAAGAATATTGAAAGAAGCTCATCCTTGCTACTTTAAATCATGGGGAGAGGGAAGTGAGGTAATTTTTTTTTCCTTCATGAAGAGAGGTAGATGTTCTACCTTATTTTTTGGTTCCAGTTTTTTTCTTCCTATTCATCATCTGTTCTCACTTTTGTAAGGAGAGTACTTATAAATGGTTTAAGAAGCTGTTTCATTATTACCATGTGTTATTGCTCCCTAGTTCTCTGCTAACTCTTCTCTTCCCTGTTGACCAGCTGATCTCATGAGAAGTGGCATTGACATTTTGGTTGGGACACCTGGTCGAATCAAAGACCACCTGCAGAATGGCAAGCTGGACCTTACCAAGGTGAAACATGTTGTACTTGATGAAGTTGACCAGATGCTGGACATGGGATTTGCTGAGCAAGTGGAGGACATTTTACGAGTTGCATACAAGAAGGGTAATCTCAATATTTAAACAAATAGTAGGAAATATTAGTGATAATTTAGTTAACTAAACTTCAGGTATCAAGTGACCTGGTTTAGAAATGACTGAATATTATATATTGTGATCTTGGGACTCATTCACAGAACCTTTGCAAAGATTGAAATTCTGTACCTAGAGGTCTGTGAATAACTATCTTTGACACCTGTCTTGAAGTTGTGCTTGGACTTCTTCAAATTAAAACAAATTAGCTTTTTACTTCCATCACTGCTTGAAAACAGATTGGATTTTTTGGCTGTATTATTTTTTTTCATAATCTTGAAATTATTTAGACTTTCTAGAACATTTTACTCCAGTTGTCAGTAATGCATAAATTTAAAAAGCTCAATTGCCTTCTGTACTAGTTTGAAAACAAACTAGTGGGAGGCACTGAGTCAGAATAACAATTTAATAGGGAAATAAAAATAAAATAAATAAATGCAGAAAACACTGGGTTATACTGACTGAGTTAGGATACAACCTGATGCCCTGTTAGTCAGGGTGGTGGTAGCTTGTGAAAAATGACGTTCACTTATGAAATTTAAGAAAAGCTTAATAAAATAAAATAGGACAAATGGGGAGAGAATCACAAAAAGTTATTATGCAGCCGGGTGCTTCTGGTGAAGAACCACAAGCACACCTCTACATCCAAGGGATAGCCTTTAAAAATACATCTCTGATTGCATATTCATCACAGTCATGCATTATTCATAAATTCCTTAAAGTTTCTATGTATCATTCCATCAAATTTACAGTCTTCTTCGGCTCCTCAGTGTCTGCTTTTCTTCCATAAATTCTTCTCTCCGATTTCTGGTTTTTCTTCTTCTCTGATAAAATAATCTAGGAATGTGAGGACTTTTTCTGCTTACCTTTTCTAAATTGACTACTTAAACTATAGACATTCTATATCATTATAAAACTTAGGTGCAATTTTCTAATATGCAACAAAGCCAACACCAATATATTTATAACAGGATGGTGGCTGCAGTCCTGAAGTGGTGGATGTGGTTCTGTTGAAGCAGTGATCCTGCAGAAAGCAGCTGCTCTTCCTTGGAAGGTCCAGTGGTGGCTGTGTAGCTCCTGTCCTCTGGGAATCCAGTGGAAAGGTGTCTGTGGTGTTCAGAATCTCAGATTATATGCAGGATGGAATGCTTGGTTCACAATGGGCTGATGAGTCACGAGGCCAGGCGTTGATGGGCCATTAACAGAAGATAGTCCAGAGGGAGTTATCTCTGAGCAGAGCATCAATGGGCCAGAAACAGAAAGATAGGGAGGAGGCCAGGAAACTGCCCCACCTGGTTTCAACAGCTCATGAGGATGGTAGTAGAATACTTCAACCCAGGACACCTTCTTTGTATTATGTACTGATTGATATATAACCTAATTTTTAATCAGCTGTATAGTCAACTTGTGTATGTCTGTTAGGTGAAATGAATGAAGTTTGTGAAGCATTGTTCTGTTTTTTTTTTTTAAGATTCTGAAGACAATCCCCAGACGCTGTTGTTTTCTGCAACTTGCCCACACTGGGTGTATGATGTGGCTAAGAAATACATGAAGTCCAGATATGAACAGATTGACCTTATTGGGAAAAGAACTCAGAAGGCTGCTACAACAGTAGAAGTGAGTATTCTCATGTGAAATGCTTTCAGGCTTTTCCCCTTTTCTTGTATGCTACAGAAGCTCATCCCTTCCTAAGGTGCATTATCACAGTGGTGTTGGAAGTTGTTTTGAGATTTTTTTTCTAAGCATAAGGCCCGTTACAGCTAATGAAGCTGTTTCTGGGTTTAGGATCTGTTTTCTCACAGGTAGAAAGAGGCTTTTCTTGTTAGTTTTCTGGGCTTTCAGAGAAAAGCAGTATCTGAATTTATCCAAGTTGGAAGCAAAAGGCGCACATTAACATCAGCCTGCTGCTTTTACGTCTTCATGGACATCACAGACGACTTCTGCTTTTCTGTATACAAGTTACTTTTATTCCAACTTCCTGTAGTATCTCACCTTGGTGGGCCTTTGCTTGCTGTGCAGTAAATACCACAGCAAGGAATATAATACTTGTATGCTAGAAGCCTGACTTTCTCTTACTGTAATTATTTTGCTGAACATAAGACTAATTGTGGTGAGCAGAAGAGATTTATGGATTTTGTATGTTCCAGGATCATGAGTTAGCACATTTTCCCCATCAGGGAACTGTCTTTACTATTTCTGTATTTAACAGTTCCAAATGTATTTTAAAAGAATCTTAAATTTACACAAGCTAATCACTGGAATTCTTTTCCATAGCATTTGGCAATAGAGTGTCACTGGTCTCAGAGAGCTGCAGTTATTGGAGATGTCATTCAGGTCTACAGTGGCAGCCACGGGAGGACCATTGTCTTCTGCGAGACCAAAAAGGAGGCAAATGAACTGGCTCTGAATGCTTCCATCAAACAGGTATTCTATCATGTATATTAAGTAACAAAACCTGTCAGAGATGTATCAGCCCTATGTTGATACCAGACCTGTGCTGAGTAAGATTTAAAGAGAGTTTCAAAATGCATAGGGCAGGCTTTTGTGTGTGGTCAGATAGGATTTTACTCTCTCATGGACATGAAACAAAAGTTGTACATTTCTTTTTTGAAACATCCAAGCATTGCATAGGTAGTGTGGGTGGCAAATTAGGGCAAAGTTTTCATATGTCACAGTAATTAGATGTAGAGCTAAGACACATTGCAGTTCTGTTTTCCTACCACTGTTAAAGGCCCTTGAGGTATATTAATAAGAATTACTGAGTACATATTGTAAGACACCTAAAATATAAATTTGAGTAATTCAGTTCATCTTCTGTATCTTGCCATACAATGCCTATCAAATACCAAGATATTATACCCCAAACTGACCATAAAATGGAGCACTGTATTGGATTTTGGTACAATTCTAAAATAATACTGTTTTTCAGGATTGCCAGTCGTTGCATGGTGACATTCCTCAGAAGCAGAGAGAGATCACACTGAAGGGTTTTAGAAATGGTTCATTTAAAGTTCTGGTTGCAACCAATGTGGCTGCCCGTGGTTTAGATATCCCAGAAGTTGACCTGGTTGTACAAAGCTCACCACCAAAGGTAGGAGATGGTTAATATTGGATGCCTTGTAATAATCTGTAGTCTTGTATTCAAGTAGTGTATGCTATCAGGTGGTGGTATTGACTGCACTGAGTTCATCAGCATTGTATTTAAGGAGGAGGGACGTCCAGATATGTAGAAGTAGTTTCTTAGGGGATATTTTGAAAGTGTGTTAGCCCCTAGTTTGTTAAAAGATTGTTGTGGTTTGACACAACTAAGCATCAAGCATCTAAAATATCAGTTATTTTATAAGGAAAACAAAATAAGAAAATATTGAGGAAAACTAGATAGCTGTGAGGCAAAAACAGGTTCAAACTTAAACAGTTGCAGTACAAGGAGAAAGTTTTATTACTAACAGAATTAAAAGTTAAAAGATATAACAAGAAATTAAAACAAACACCCCCCTGCCCCCTTCTTCTCAGCACTTTACTCTTCCTTTTTAACTAGCACAAAAGATAACACAGGATTCTAGTCAGTGTTACAGTTCTTGAAAAGTCTCTCTCTTATGCTTAAGGAAAAAAGGGTTTCTTCTTCTTGCTTCACATGATTTCTGAAGCTGCCCCCAACAACATACCCGCCCAGAAAGAAACAATCTGCTGTAGTGTAATACATCTCTTCTATGAAAAAATATCAGTTTTTTCACACTGCCACACGTGGGCCATCACATGGGGTTATCAATCTTTTTAAGGATGGGTCATTTTGGCCTGAACACAAAGGCTTTTAAAAGCTCCTTAGTGTTTCTATATATCCTGGCATAGGCAACTCTTCACAATCTTCACAGGCCACACGTAAGTCTCCCATCCCCCCATGTACTTCAAATAGATTAAAGAGACAAACAGTTTGAGATATTACAGTTTCTTACCACCGCATGCCAGAAGGATTTTTAAGCTCCGCGCGAGGAACACGGCACCGCCCCCTTTCTCCGCTGCCATTTTCAGCTCTGTCTCACAGGGCTCACTTTCTGACTCCAAAACCTGGATGTTGAAGAATGTTCTTGTTCAGGCTTTATGGTGAAGAAAGCCTCGCTCCCTTTGTGCTGCTGGCTGCAGAAAGGAGGCTGCCGACGGCTCTATGTGGGGAACAAGGGGGGGACCCGCCGGTCCCAAGAAGCCACTCTGGAAAGATTTTAGCTGTGTGCCAGTCCATGGCTGGGTTTAGCTGTCTGGGCTCTGGGATGGTTCCTGCCCCACCGACCCAGGGTCGGTGCTGCGGCATCAGGGACAGGGGAAGGGGGCCGGGGCTCTGGCCCAGCCCGGCGGGGCCTGGAGGCTCCGAGGCCTCCCCACCTCCCTCAGGGGGCTGGAACCAGAGGAACTCCTGCCTTTCTGTGCAGCTTAAATGTGTAAATTGTGAGAAGCATTATTGGTCTAAAAATCTGTCTATCAACTCAGATTCAACCCACTACAAAGATTATTTCCTTAAGATGTCTTATGAGGCTGTTCAAAGCCTCTCCCTGTGAAGCTAAGTGTGTGCAACACTGGAAGCAGTGAGAAGAATGATTCCCTTAAGTGGGGGCGAATGTGAGCTATGGACCACAGCAGTGAGAAAGAACAGTGGCTGAAATTGAGAGCTTTTAAAAGAAACAGTGTAATGTTTCAATGAACGCTCTATTAATACCACAGTAACCACACTCAAGTGGATGTGCCGGAGGGTGAGTGGGATTGTTGTAGAGAAATACACACTCCAAATGTGTGGTGATGCATACAGAAAAGCTGATCCATGCCTATGGCTCTAGCTTTAAAACTAGGATTTTTAGAGGATTATGGAAAAGCATATTTGCTTGATATTAGTGAAATAATGTTTTCTAATTTAATTCTCTTATGCAGTTACTGTGCACTGTTCAGGCTTATCTGTAATGGCTTCTACAAGTTATGTGGATGCAATGAATTGATCAAATTACAATGAATTAGGTAGCTTATAAGGCTCTCTTTTTCTGAAGGATGTGGAGTCTTATATCCATCGTTCTGGACGCACAGGTCGAGCTGGGCGGACTGGGATCTGTATCTGTTTTTATCAGCGAAAGGAAGAATATCAGTTAAGACACGTGGAACAAAAAGCGGTAAAGTACTGTTTTCTTCTAATTGCAAGACTCTAATTTGTTAAATTACAGAATGTTGTTTATAAAGCACCCAGAGGACGTTCGGGTGTCTTGAGGAGGGTGGTTACTGTTGGTTACCGTGGAGCAGCGAGAGCTCTGAAGATTCTCACGCCCACACTTCAGCAAATACCAGTAAGGTTGTCCCTGTGGAAATGAGAAAAAACTCGCAGTATTTCAGTGTAGTGTTCAACCTGGTTATCATCTGACCAGTGATGTGCATAGGTGCAGCTTTACTGAGAACTGTTACTTGCATTTTTGCACAGTGTTCCATATGGTAGTTTCCTTGACAATTAAGTATGTGGTTGGGATGAGATGGTTTATTCCTGGCACATGAGACAGAGTTACATTTAGACTAAGGCTTTGGAATTTGTTCTTAAATCCAAATCTGTCATACTAAAAGTAGAAATTTAGAATTTGTAGGACTCTGTTTTCCCCATGAATCTGCCAAAATGGTTTCTGTTTTCAGTTTAAGGTCACTGAATCATTTAAACTGACCTGGTACATAAAGGCCTTCTAGGTGTTACCCATTTTCCTGTAAGCTTAACCTTACAATTTTCACTAGGAAAAACTGGAAATTAAAAGGTAAAAATAAGAAGAAAAATGATAGACTTTTATGCTTGTTCTGTTGGAATTCAGTACTGCTTATTTAGAACTGAATTATTTATGGTCTGCAATTTCTATTTGTCTTTTGCCTTTTAAATTTCAGGGCATTACATTCAAGCGCGTTGGTGTTCCTACTGCAACAGACATAATAAAGGCTTCCAGCAAAGATGCCATGAGGTGTGTTTGGGGACTCAAGCCCTGCTGTATATTCCTGCCTTCCTAATTCAGCGAGACTGTTTGAATTATTCTTTGCTCTCTTTGAACTTTCTGAACACTGTTCAAATCTTGGACTACTGTGGGTTTTTTTCTGTTTCAGAGCCGAGTAAATACTGGTGTATAAATTGTTAATTTTTTTTGCTTTAATTACTTAGGTGCCTGGATTCTGTTCCTCAGACTGCTATTGAGTATTTCAGAGAATCTGCTCAGTTGCTAATAAAAGAAAAGGGACCAGTTAATGCTCTGGCTGCAGCTCTGGCCCATATTTCGGGTGCTACTTCCATCGAACAGCGCTCACTGCTGAACTCTGATGTGGTAAGGAAGGGTGTATGGCTTAATGCTTGTCTTGAAACTGGAAAAAGAACCACTCCTCTGTGTTGTCTAAATAGAGAATTATTTGTCTCCTGACCATTTTTTTTGAGAACTATACTTAAGCCACTAGGAAGTACTGATTTTGTTAAAAGCAGCAATAGAGTGGCTGTAAAGATACTCAATGCCCTGTAACAGTACCGACTTGAAGATTTAGTTAATAAACTATAAATTGGCAGGTTTCTCCTGTCCAATATATGTGCTGAAGCTTATTCCTCTGACTGAGTGGAACATGCCCCATTTCTTTTTAGGGATTTGTTACAATGATACTACGCTGCTCTGAAGAAATAAACAATATGAGCTATGCCTGGCGAAGACTGCGAGAAGTTTTGGGCGATGATGTTGATCGGAAGGTGAACAGAATGTGTTTCCTCAAGGGAAAAATGGTAAATTTTTGTTTTGTGTCTTTGATACTGGGCTCTTCTGATTGCAGCCTTTTCTTAGCAATTGTCAGGGGAGCTATTTGGTCTTTTTCTCTATTCCAGGCACTGTTGATGATGGGCCTCAATCTGTTATTTTAGTGCGTAGGGCTCTGCTGACATGCTCAGGAGGTAGGATAATGCATGGCTATGGGGATAGCAGAACAGGTAAAAGATATGAAGCGTTTTAACTGCTATAATGACGAAACAGAAAAGCATTTTTTAGGACAGTCAGTCCTGATAGTACCTGTCTGTCAGCTGTAGATTTGTAGGCTCTATTGTTTTTAGTTGCAATAATTTAAAACACTTGACTTGTATGCATTAAAATTATTCATTCTTTTCAGGGTGTGTGCTTTGACGTTCCTGTGGCAGACCAAAAAGAAATAGAGGTATGTTCATTACAAATACTGGGTACAGCATGCTGGAGATGAAACTGGCTGGACTGGGCTAGACTGAAAACATTATGTAGCCTTTATCCTGCCTTTCCTAGTGGCAAGAGGAGTGGCTTGGAAGGAATTGAAGAACAGAATAAGGACAGTGTTTCTTTTCTAAGGCATTCCCCTGTGACCAAAAGTCTATAACTTGAAATGTTTTCACTGAGAAAAGTGGTGCTGGATTCATCTTTGTAGGCAGCAAGCTTTATTCCTCTTTTCACCCAGAATTCTCTTCACAGAAAAGTGAATTAAGGCTTTTGCTTGGCAGGATTTGTATTACTATGCCAAAATTACTGATCCCCTTCAGTTAGAAGCTTGAATCCTATATATCAGCTCACGATTTTACCTTTCAGTTGAGCCAATTTAATAATTATTACATGCTCTGTATACTTAGAATTTAATTTGCTATGTTTGACTTCATTCCAATAGGCAAGATGGGAAGATTCAAAACACTGGCGTTTGTGTGTGGCGACTGAATTACCAGAGTTGGTAGAATCCGTACGAGGAGGAGGAGGAGGTGGTGGAGGAAATGGCCGGAGCTTCTCAAGCTCCAGGAATGGTCGCCGTGGTGGCTCTGGTAGAAACAGATTCAGGAGCAGAGGCCAGAAACGAAGTTTCAGCAGAGCGTTTGAACATTAACTTACAATCCAGAAGTGAGAAAAAAATGGGACTGAAGTGTTTTATATTACATTACACTAGGCTGTTTCTGTGTGTTTGTACCATTGGGAAAAATACTTCATTAAGATTTTTTTTTTTGGTCAGTACTACTTTGCTCATAAACAAGGTTCTGTTCATTTTAGAAAAAAGTACAAAGAAAAAGAACCCCAAAAAATCTGCAAGAAAAAAATGCATTGTCTCTTTTGTTTCTCATATTGCTCTTTGAATCTTTCCATAATATGTCTGTTGCGTTCAAAAGTGTAGCCTGGTTCACTGTATAATATATAGATCTGAATTGCTGCTCAAACCTGTACATTTTCTGATAAAATTAAATATTATTTTACAACTTCATATTTTGTTGTCACATATTTGAAGCAGTATTTTGGTGGAGATGTGGGAAGGTGCTGGGTTGGGGAGCGTGGCAGCAGGAGCCACTGAAAGAAAAGTAAATCCTGTTGGATTTTTATTTTATGGAATTGGAATGAAACTCCTTTTTCCCTAAAACTTCCTGGTTTTCAGTTTCTGTCCCAAATTGTGACTCCTTTTACAATGGGGGTAGGAAAGACAGTTTCCAAAGCATGAGGGGAAGAGGAACCCTGATGAAGGAGAACTGTGAGGGAGATTCATAACCCCATGAGGGTGTTGCAAAAGGTGGAATATGTCAAGATTATCATAGGTAAGGATGTTTTTCAGTGTAAGATCTTTGTATATTTTCAAGCCTAATCAATGCAACAGATAACAGCAGCCCTTACTGAAGGACATCCTGGCATTAACAAACTTTAAGAATGAAGTAAATCAGTCTGTTGATGTACGTGTATGTATACGTTGCTGAGTTGGCAAAATGCTCGTGGACCGTGTATCCTATGGGTGAATTATGTTCTAGTATTATAATTAAAAAATCACAGCTACAGGTCAGAAAGATGCCTACCTAGTGGGTCAAGACCCTTCTCCTGAGCATGTGGAGAGGTTAGCTGGGATTACCGAATTTGTACAGAAAATACTAACCAATATATATGGTTTTATATATGTATATATAGAGAGAGGGGCTGTGCTGGGCACTTTCCTAACTGAATTTCTGTGTATGAATAAT
>JACBWW010000010.1:1895107-1930261 GCA_020086605.1 Lanius collurio | reverse complement strand
GTGACGGCGGCTCCCTCCGTGTGACGGCGGCTCCCTCCGTGTGACGGCGGCTCCCTCCGTGTGACGGCGGCTCTCCCGCAACAGGAGGAGACGCCGGATAAGAAAGTGAAGCGGCAGGTGAAGGCGAAGCGGCGCGGTAAGGCCGAGGCCGAACAGGCGCAGCCCGAGGAGAGCGGTCTGGGAGACGGCGATTTCGAGCCCCCCGTGCCCAAGAAGACGAAAAAAGTCAAGGAGAAGAGCAATGGTTTGGTAGGAGAGAGCGACGCGTCCCAGCACGTGGTGAAATCTTCCTCCGTTGTGAGCGATAGCGTGACATCCCCAGCTGCCCCGAGCGTGGCTGCCGGAGAGCAGGACAGCGACGCCGAGGTAGGGATCCTCTGTCAGGGCAGTTGCTTAATTAACGTTCTGCTGGTAATTAGTGGGCCTAATAACACATACTGCGCGCTGTGTGGAGATTTGAGCTGCGAGACAGTGGAAGCACGAGGCATCTGTCGTAGGCATATTTTGCCGCTATCCGCCTTGGATGTGCGGCGCTTGCTCCTGGGCATTGGTAGTGCCCAGGTATCCTGCCTCATCCTGCCCGGCATCCTGCTCCTTCCCGCCCGCAGCCCAGGCGGTGAGTGAGGCTCGGCAGCACAAGCACCAACACGTGGGAGCTGCTCTCCACGTGCTTTCCCCCTCCGAGCGTTCGGAGCAGCTCCGTGTCCTGTAAGGAAGGCGCCTGGTTAGGGGAGCAGTTTGCATGTGCTGCTTGTCTTTCTGTTACAGGTTGTCTGTGTCCCACAGCGCAAAGGTTTCTCCCTGCTGCATAGGCAGCCACCGTCCCAGAAACGTGCCTTGCTTTGTGCTCTGATGGCAGGACCTTTGAAGAAGTATTGGCAAAGTGCTCTGTAATGGAAAGCCAGAGTTGGCCTCATGAATTCCCACTTCTGGAGGTTTCCCACTTCTCGCACATACGTGCAAGGGGGCCCTGTGTAGGGCCTCCCGTGAGTGGTTTTGTGTCTAGGGTGGGAACACGAATCAAGAGAGTGTTTTCTGTACATAGGGTCTAACGATGTGACCTCTTGGATCTTTGAAGTAAAAGCTAAATTTTGTATTTTACGTATTTACTCGTGTGGAAAGTTCAAAGCTCTTTGCGTGGTGTACCACATAGGTGTCTTCTAGAGGGAAATTATTGCTTTACACGGTGAGTGAATTGTTACATCAAGTATGTTTTGTTATGAAAAACGTTTTTCTCATGGTTTCAGTGGACTCTAGTTAAAATTTTTAACAAAAGAGTTTCCATTTCCTGATTTGCCAAGCAAGTACAAGTGCCTGCATCCAAAGGGTTTTGGTTTTTTTCCTTTGAACAGAAAGGAGGGATCTGGTTAAACTGTGGTAGTACAGCAAATGCACAGCTTTTCTTGGGTGCCTGTGTAGAGTATGTTTTATGCTCACCTTGCAGAACTATTAAGTCTTTTTTCTTTTTTTTATATCCTGTTAGGAGTTGGCAGAAGAAGCAAAAGAAGGCGCCTTCTCAAATTTTCCGCTCTCACAAAACACTATTAACCTTCTCACAGGTTAGTTTGTGTGGTAAAAGACATTTCTGTAAATGTTTGTTCAGAATCAAACTCTGTTACCTGGATAAGCCAAAGTTAAATAGTCCTAAACTTTGTTACAGTTATTATTACAATTTATTGTATTGTAAGAATGACATGAGCAGTCACTGTAGATTCAGAGAATCTGCTGTTAGTAGAAAAAAGTGTTCTGGTTTGTTCAATTTCAGGTGCCTTAAGATGAAGTTATTCTTCCATGGAGTGGTTATTCCTAGATACACATTCTAGAGATACATTTCTCATCAGCATCATTCTGTATATATTTCCTTCTGTTCCTATATCTGCTGTCTACAATATTGCTTCTTAGATAAGCTTAATGGAGTTTTGTATTTGAAGACCATTTGCCTTGTGTGAACAGATTGTCTGGGGTTATTCTCATAGTTTGGGGCATTTTCATATCTCTTTGAGATTATAATTTTGTTGAGGAAGTAATTGCTGTAGGGTTCTTGTCCCTCATGTTGGGAAGATATGCAAGTCTTTTTCCTTGGAAAAAGTTCTCCTTGTTGCCATATGTTGTACTTGCTCTGAAGTTTCTGTTGGTTGGGTTGTTTCACTTCCACTATACAAAATCTCTCTGAAGTTTTAGAATGTTTTGAAGCAAACAACATCACCTTCTCACCTTCAAAACCAAGCTACCACAAAATCTTAAGCTGTATCAGAAAAAACATGTTGGGGTGCTTCTTCCTCCTGTTCTCTTAAACTGTATTTCATCATGGATACTCTACTCTCACCGTGGGGGTGGAATATCTTTTGATCTATACTACAAATAAAACATCAAGATACATGGTCTTCTTCGAAGTTGCAATTCCTGTGTACAGGATTTGAGGTGGTGTGCCCTACATATTTGGGCTATTTATATATAAGGGCTTCTAATTGTTAGTTCACCTTTTAGTGAGACCTCTTTCTATTATCTTACAGCTCGAGGTGTAAAATACCTGTTCCCTGTGCAAGTGAAGACTTTCCAGCCCATATATGATGGCAAAGATGTAATTGCTCAAGCCCGAACAGGAACTGGGAAAACCCTTTCCTTTGCTCTTCCACTGATTGAAAAACTTCAGAGTGTCTCGCAGGATGGGAGAAGAGGCCGTGCACCAAAAGTAAGTTACACTTAAGGGTTTACACCAAAACCTTAGAGCATGGCAGGTTTTGAAAATTATTTTGCTGTTGCTTTGAGCATTTTTGTTTGAGACTTTTTTGTCTTACACTGGTTTTTGTAATAGTGAGTACTTTGCTCGGATCAGGAGATAGTGTAGCAGAGTTTTGCAGCATCCCAGTAATGACACATTTGGTGTTTGAGGTCCCTGGTGACTGTGTTTGGGAGAACAGTCGGGACACTGCAGCAGTGTCTAGGGTGCTTCCAGGCTGCTGTCCTCAGGCACTTAGTGTGCAGCTTTGGGGCTCAGTCCCCTCCCTCTTCTTAGGTGGTGTTTGAGTCACCTGGACTTGGCTCTGTTTGCTGAGGTTGTTTTTCACTATAAATTCCATGGCAAAAAGTGAAGGATTTTGTTGGTTGGGTTTTTTTTTCCTTCATATCTGGACACTCAAGAGATGCAGGTGGTGTTTACTAGAAATGGAATTGGTAACCAGATGCCAGTGATCAGATACCTATTCCCCTACTTTGCAGTGTATATATTTATCATTAAACTGCAGAACTATATATAGTCTGCAGATTCTTTGCTTGCTTTATCCTTCTGTTTTATTAACTGTAAAGGCAATGTAAAGTTTAAAAGCCTATTGTCTGAAAGCTATTAAGAGATGAATTCAGCTCTTTGTTGTATTGGTTCACTCTTAAATAAAATGTTGGTGGGAAGGGTAGATACTGGAGGAAGGCAGGTTGGAGGAAAAAAGGAAGGATGTATGGCTAGAGTGCATCGTGCTATGTATCTTTTAAAATCTTACTACACCAGATTTAGTGACTGTTCCTACCCTTTAATGCTGAGCTGCACCTTCCTTCGCTTGGTAATGTTACTGAAGTGTCTTTTATCTGCCTTCAACACAAGATAGAAAATTACTGTTGTTCTGGTCTTGGTTATCTTGTAACCCTTTGCCTTGTTTCCTCTTGCTGGCTCTGAGGCTCCTTGTGCAAGCTCCCGGTAGCAGGGAATATTAATATTGCTGAGATGGTGGGAAGCTGTGGGGTCTGCAACAAATGTAGAATAAAGATGGGAGTGCAAGCTGTTTGATGGGAAGTAAACTCCTTTCTCTTACACTTTCTCCCAAGCACAGCTACAGTTTTGCCTGTTTATCTCTGCCTCCAGGTGCTGGTTCTTGTTCCAACCAGGGAACTGGCCACGCAGGTAGCCAAAGACTTCAAGAATCTCACAAGGAAACTGTCAATTGCTTGTTTTTATGGAGGAACTCCATATAAAGAACAGCGTAAGTAACTGCTAAAGAATTACTAATGGATTGGAGCTGACTTTTTCTAAATGCATTCCATAAGTAAAAATGGTCTTTTTGCCCCTTCAGACTTGGAGTTCAGTCAGGAACTCAAATGACCTGGCTTTCAAAGGAAGCACACAGCCTGAGTTGAATTATTTTAGTTCCAATAAATCTTTATGGAAAAGAATGGTTGTAGTTCTGTGACATGTGTAGTCCTTTTAGTTTCTTCTTTATTGTGTTTTTGTGTGGACATAAACTGGAACTAGGTGACAGTCCACAGAAAGGGGAGAACTGTGTATGTGCCTGTGGCTCTGTGTGTCTCCAGAGGTAGCTGTGACAAAGTTTAGATGGAAAACTCAAGTGTTTCCATGTAGTCAAGCTGTGAAGGTTTCTAATGTCAGCTGATTGTTGCTTGGAAATTGGTGTATTTCCCTGTAACTCTGCATGAGGTTTGACTGGTACTCCTGACAGAGCAGCTTGGACTGCAGTTAACTTCCATATTTGTTACCTTTGGATATAGTGCTTTGTTCTGAGGTCAAAGGGCAGCAGATTTTTGCTTCTAAAAGGCTGTATACTGCTCACTTTTTATCATGTCTCGTAGCAGTCTGACACTGTCCTTGTTTCTCTGTCTTCCAGTTGATCTCCTCAAAAGTGGCATCGATATTCTAGTGGGAACTCCTGGACGGATCAAAGACCACATTCAGAATAGCAAGCTGGAACTTTCCAATGTGAAGCATGTTGTTTTGGATGAAGTGGATCACATGTTAGACATGGGCTTTGCAGAGCAAGTGGAAGAAATCTTGGGATCGTCCTATAAGAAAGGTGAGTTCAGACATCAGGAGAGGAATAGGGGACAGTGCAGAAAACACAGTTACACTACTTAAAAAACTTCTGGGGCACCCCTAACTTAAATTCTTTGTGTGATGCTAGAAAAGGGCAAGGTAGAATTGGAAACTGTTCAAAGAGAGGTGACAGCTGAAGGGCTGGAGTGGCATCTCTGGATGGAGTGGAGTAAAAAAAGTTAGGGAAAAAAAGCAGCAAACCCAACTCCCTAAGCCCTAGTGTTCCTCATTCTGAGAGGTGACTTCAGCAAAGGGTTAGGGTTATGATCTGTCTGTACACTTATCATCACACAAAGCTGACAACTAGGGAGTATTTTTTCTGATGTATTGGGTGTTTAGCAAAGCTGTCAGGTACCAGGTACAGAGCAGGAGGAGGTTATTTTAATGTGTGAAACTCCTTGCCACATTTCACTAATGCCAGAATTTTTGAAAAGGCTTGAATTACTTGAAATAGAAGTCTCAACAATTACTAAAAGCAAGGCTTACCACTTTGGCTCTAAAAGCCACAAAAAGCTGATTGCTGGCAGTGTTTCTTCATATCTTGCACTGACTCAGTGCATGTAGAAACTTGTCAATTCAAGAGCAACTCTTGTTTTTTAAAAGTTCTCAAGTGTCATGGTCTGTTGTGATGTCTGAAGTCCATGGTCTTTCCTTCCAGGCTCTGAGAACAACCCGCAGACACTGCTGTTTTCTGCAACTTGTCCACGATGGGTTTATGATGTAGCAAAAAAATACATGAGAGATGAGTATGAACAGATTGACCTGATTGGAAGGAAGACTCAAAGGACAGCCACAACTGTGGAAGTGAGTGATTCTGCTGCAGAGCAGTGCAGGTCCTGAAAGCAAGTGGCCTCAATAAAATGGGTTGTGCGTTGGCTTTACAAATGGGGGCATGTAATGACTTTTCACATGGTTGACACAGATTTTGTTTGCGAGCTTAAAAGAAATTAAAATGCCTTTTTTGATCATTTTATCTGTCCTGTGCATGGCTTAGGTTTAGCATAGGTTTCTTGTTTCTTTCCCAAACAGCACTTGGCTATACAGTGTCGCTCATCTCAGAGAGCAGGAGTTCTTGGGGACATCATTCAGGTCTACAGTGGCAGCCGTGGGCGGACCATAGTCTTTTGTGAGACCAAAAGGGAAGCAAATGAGTTGGCAATGAATGCTTCACTCAAACAGGTACTGGGGGCTGAGTGGAGAGCAGTAGTTCTGATAGGCAGAGGTTGAATGCCTGGAATTAAATAGGAGGTTGCAACTGTGTGAAGAAAATTGTTTCTCTGGGTGGTTTTAAGACTTGTGAAAGCTGTTTCTAAAAGTGAAAATTTGAAGTTAAAATATCCTCTTGACTGAGATTATGAATTTATTCCTTTGGCTTTAAAATTGTGCAGGACATGGATCAATAGGAAATACACATGCTGAATAACCAGGAGATAGTGTAGTGGACATATCCCATCTTATGTTAATGTGCTTTTTGGATTCCCATCTCTTAGTGGCATTTGATCTTTGAAGAGTCATTCAGGAAAATCCAAATATGGTAGAATGAAGTGTCTTGTTGCCCTTGGAAGGTTTGCCAAGACTTTGTTTGGAACTCAGGTGATCTTTTGAGCAGTTCTTCTGTGCTTGCTTGAATTACTGCCCTTTTTCTAAGTGTGAGGAAAAGTGCTGCATATTTTTTTGAGAAAATCCTGTTTGATACTAAGTGCTGATTTATGGAGAAAGAACAGTGGTGGGAATAAATGGTTTGCCTAGTGTTAGAGAAATCTCATATACCATCCACATTAAAAACTTGCAGCAATTTCTCCCAGTTGGCCATGCTGCTTTCACAGTAAATCCCAGAAAATGACCAAAGTAGGATGCTTTATATTTCTTTGGTACCAGCTATGTAATTATTTTCTGTTGCTCTGCACGGTATTTTGAGGTTTGCAGGTAAATATCTTAAGGTGCTGCAGCCTAGACTCCCATTAACTGTCGTGTTGATGGTTTGTTGCACTGACAGGATGCCCAGTCCTTGCATGGTGACATTCCACAGAAACAGAGGGAAATTACATTAAAAGGCTTCAGAAATGGTGTGTTTGAAGTTCTGATTGCAACAAATGTAGCTGCCCGTGGTTTGGATATTCCTGAGGTTGACCTTGTTATACAGTGCTCACCACCAAAAGTAAGTTATTAGGGAAAACTAAAATTGTATTTACTTTTTTTTTTTTGGTGCCAGCATGGTGGATTATCTCTGTTTCATCAGCAATATGTTTGATTCCAATTTACAAATTAGGTGAATTTTTTGTAAATGCCAGGTCTAAAATTTTGTGGTTGAAAGTTTTACAGTTTGAGCTCTGAAGTCTTGGGTTTTGTGTACTCTGGAAACTCCTAAGATAGGTTTTGATATTGTGCATTTTTTCTGAATTGCTTCTGAATGTTGCTGAGTTTAATAAAAACTCTAAAATATTTCTGCTGCCTTTTTTCATAGTTTGAAACTCTAGTGGAGCTTTTTATTTAAAAAAATTAAAATGCCTGTCAGCAGAGTTTGTTAAAGCTGAGTAGCATACTTTTGGGTGAGGGAGCCCAGGCAAACTTCAGTGGTTTATGTGTTATAAATATATATAATATAAGTTTGGGTGTAAACAGATAATGTATCACTCCGTAGGCTTCTGAATTTGAATTTAGCTTACGTTTAATCTGAAATGTCAACAGTTTAAATAACATAAGGTGTTGATCTCAATTTCTGAAGGATGTTGATTCCTACATCCATCGTTCTGGGCGCACTGGCCGAGCTGGCCGAACCGGCATCTGCATTTGTTTGTTTCAGAGAAGAGAAGAAGATCTTCTGAAACAAGTCGAGCACAAAGCTGTGAGTTGCACCTCTGATATCCGCTTAAGGAAATTATTCAGCTCTAGAAGCGCCCTGCTACTCTTAGACTTTGTAATCGTGGGCTGCTTATAAGTCCAGAATGGGACTCTCCTGTCCTATAGACTAGTAGGCCTAAAATGCTGATTTTTGGTGTTTGTAGATGTTTTTGTATCAGCCTGTTCTTGCATTGCCTGAGTTTTCCCATGCTGGCAGACCTCTGTGGATGTCAGCAGGCAGGCTGGGACAGGAATGCATGAGGCAGACCATGCCTTGCATCACAGTCTGCATGTACATTGGAGTAAAGCAGGTCCAAATTAACAAAGCTGGGAACTTAAAAGCTTTATTTTAACTTTAGAA
This sequence comes from Lanius collurio, assembly GCA_020086605.1. Lineage (NCBI taxonomy): Eukaryota > Metazoa > Chordata > Aves > Passeriformes > Laniidae > Lanius > Lanius collurio. The sequence goes on along the minus strand of JACBWW010000010.1, from coordinate 1,922,243 downwards.
ATAACTTAGTAAAGAGTATGTTGGTCTTCTAAAAAGTGAGTAGAGGTCTCAGGAATGTGACCTAGGTAGCATTGAATTGTATAGTGCTGAAAATACCTTTAATGTGTTTTCTTGATTTCAGGGTATTACCTTTAAGCGTGTAGGCGTTCCCTCTGCTACAGCTGTAATTAAAGCTTCAAGTAGCGATGCCAAAAAGTAAGTTTATTTACTGGTTCTTAAAAAAGGTTTAGAGATGATGTTGCTCTAGATGCTTAGAGCTTAATGCAGAGCTTTAAGGGATCACACCTGTATGTGAGCATGGCTTTGCCTATGTGGTAGAAGTCAGCTGCTTTGTGTACAGACAACATAAGATGGTATCAGTAGATCTCTGTGGGCTGAATGTAGACCTTTTCATAGCACATAATGTTCTCTAATCTTTTGCAAAAATTAACCTTTGTTTATAAAATCAGAAATCAGTAACAGATGAGGGAGTTACTGTTGTGATGGAAAACTGATTTTGTCTGTTAGATTACATGGTGGAAGCAGTGTGCAAAAAGCAATACTTGGTATAATGAGGAGTTACTCTGCAGTAGTGAGGGTGTTCTATCCCTGGCTTGTGTTTGTTTGTATTATTAGCAAGGATTTGACAGTGTAAAGCAGATGATGGGCATGGTGTTGGGTTCACTGTGTACTGAAAAATGATGGGGGGAGCTGTTGTACCAGAAATAGCACTACAGAAGTACTTGTTCTTAGTTTCCTATCTCTTTTTTTTCCCCCGTGCCTTTTTCAGAAATAACCAGTTTAGGGTATGTCTTAAACATGACTGCACTTCCCAGTGGCCTTTTCTTACCTCTTTAAACCCGCGTTGTAACTGTGTAGGTTGCTGGAGGCTGTTCCTCCCTCTGCTGTGGACTACTTCAGAAAATCAGCTGAAGAGCTGATAGATGAAAAGGGGGCAGTGGCTGCCCTGGCTGCAGCCCTGGCACACATTTCTGGGGCAGCTCACGTCCAGCAGCGCTCCCTGCTCAACTCAACAGCTGTAAGTAATGATGCACCCATGGTAACAAGGATGGATGCATGAATTGCTTGTGTCCAGGCCATGAGTGGCATCTCCTTCCCTGCCTTTTTTCAGCTGAGTTTCTGAATAGCTGTTACCCCCAGGGTCCTGCTGGATTGCTTGTTCCTTAGCTGAAATCGGCTCTTCCAGGGAGAAACTTGAAATCAGTAAATTTTCTTGTAATGAGAGTTAAAGAAATTTCTCCAGAGACTGAAGCAACAGAAGGCTTTGATGCTCTAAGAGAGTTTAACGACATTTTACAAACAAATAGATTGATTTGTGCTATTGTAGTTTCCCCCTTACCAGGAATCTTTTATGTTTCTGTCATATTGCAAGTACAGCATGTGATTACCTGATCTCAAAGAGATCTTAACTGAAGAAAAGTACAGCACTTCCTTTTTCTGATACATTTGGGGAGAACATGGCCCAGCTCATTGTGTGGTAACACAATTTTGGACATACCATGTGATTGGACTGTGGTTCTTGTATCAGTTTGGGGTTTTTTTAATCTCTTCTAGGAGTAGGTTTGACCAAGTTTAGCCTTGTTAAACATTTTTCTCTGTTTCCTGCAGGGTTTTGTGACGATGGTGTTGAAGTGTTCAATAGAGATGCATACCATGGGCTATGCCTGGCGGGGGCTGAAGGAACAGCTTGGGGACGAGGTTGATAACAAAGTGTCTGCAATGCGTTTCCTCAAGGGGAAGATGGTAAGATGACCAAGCTTGGGAATGAAGGGATTTTGGGCTTTGTGTGTTCACATATAACCAGTTTGTGCAGTGATTAGGCTGGAGTTCTGAAGTACTGGTACAAAATGTTGGTGCTGCACTATCCCTACTCAGTCTCATTTCTCAGGAAATGGTAACCTATCACGAGTGTGCTGTTCATGCATATGCTAATGAAAAAAAAAAGCATTGATGTTGCTTGAGTGCTTAAAAGACTTATTAGAGATAATATTCCTAAATGATAATGCAGGAATTGCCTCCTAAAAAAAAAGGCATCAGAAATGTATATGTAGTGGGATTGGTTGCTGAGGCCTTTATTCTTTGATTGTAAATTTGTGCCTCTTTTGTTTTGTTAGGGCGTGTGCTTTGATATCCCTGTTGATGAACTGGGTAACATACAGGTATGTTTGTGTAGCCAGAGCTGGCTTTAATACCTGGTTATTTGAAAATTGGCAACTGCCATAAAGGATTGAGTATAGGGTGGTTTGGCAGGTTAAGGTTTGTGGTTTTAATAATGATGTTGCATAGGCAACAGAGTGCCTAGAAAGAACACAGCAGTCATTAGAAAATACCCTGCCATGCTTCTTCTCGTTTCCATTCCCATGATATTACCCTATTTCATTAACCAAAAATCTGTGATCTTTGGCTAGTCTGTTTTTGCCTCTCTAGTGTATTTGAGAGTTTCACCAGTTTTCTGTTGACTTCATCCCCCTTGTCCCTTGTGATCATTTATCCTTTGTCACAGGACTGTGTTTCCCATGGGGGATCTAATGGCCTATTTTGGCAGGGGTGGGGTTTGTCTGGAAATGCCTTTGCATTCAGTGTTGCTTCTGATGCTGCAGGTACCTTGGACACTCCTGCAGGGACATAAAGTCTGGTTACATTGGTGTTGTTTCAGGAGCAGTGGAAGGACACGCGGCGCTGGCAGCTGTCGGTGGCAAGTGAGTTGCCTGAGCTGGAAGAATATCCCCAGGAGGCAGGACGAGGGTTCTCCAAGTTCGGAAACAGCAGGCAAGGAGACTTCAAGAGGAAGAGCTGGTTCAAGAGTGGAAATCGGGGACTGTAACAGGACACTCATTTAACCTCTGCTACAGATACGGGACTGAGCTGAATTTTATCAGACAGTAAAAGCCTGTTAGAAACTCCTCTTTGTCTTTATTCCTTGATAAAGCAACCTGTCTTTGAGGATGGCTAAAAATCATGTTTGCTGAAATGACTAGGTGTTTTGGGAGACTTTTCTTTCTGCCCAGCAAAGTAGCTGCTGCCTGTAAGGGCACCTGTGACCCAATGAGTCTACTGGAAACTCAGCACCTCGAGGGAACAAAATTCATCCAAACACGGACAGTAATCACGCCTTGACTCTGCAGCAGCGTTAAAAAATCGGGTTCTAAAAGAAATTTTTTTCAGAAAAACTGGACATTAGGCCCTCAGCACCCTTCCTCGAGCGCTTCGGTGTCCTTCGGAACGCTGTCGTGTGCCGGCTCCCTCACGGTACCGCCTGAGGGGGCGCGGCCATGGCGGCGGGGCGGGGCCGGGCGCGTCAGGCGGCGCGGGGCGGGGCGGGCGCGCGGGAAGATGGCGGCGGCGGCAGGCGGCGGGTGGCCCGCGGTGTGCGGGAAATTCCGGGCCGCCCGCACGCTCTCGGCCGTGGAGTCCCTCAAGGACCCCGAGACGGAGCCGTACCGCTCCAAGTACAGCGCCCGGGCGCTGCTGCAGGAGGTGAAGCAGCTGCTGAGCGCCGCCGAGGAGGGCGGCGAGGCGGTGCTGGCCGTGCGGCAGGCCGTGCTGGAGTACGAGCTGGGCGTCAACCACACCGACACCGAGGAACTGTCGGCCGGCGAGGAGCACCTGCAGCGCTGCACGCAGCTCCTGGAGCCGCACCGCCTCTCCCCGGACTGCGTGTCCCTCTACATACAGGCCCAGGTGGGCAGGGGAGGCCGCAGGGGGTGTCCGTGGGGCGGGAGGCTCAGGCGGAGCGGGGCCTTGTGTCTGCGGGCTGTGCCGGCTGCTCTCTGCGAAGAGATCCAGGGCAGTCCCGTGTTCTGACCGGTGCTGCTCGTTTAACCGTAATAAACACAGCGGCCCTGGCGTTCAGTTCTTGGAAGGAATCATTCACAGGTGGTGGCTGTTGGAGGGATGCTCTTCTGTTTTAAGCCTCCTGCTGATGCCTCTGGGTGCGCAGAGCATCTAAAATGTGTTCTCCTAATTGAAACTGGGTGTTGACGGAACAGCGTGCTCTTCTGGACAGACTTGTAAGAACTGTGCATGAATGAATTAATAAAAGACGTCACTACGTCCAGGATTTATTTGTGACTCCTTGACTTGTCAAAGTGAAGTTGAGAGGTGCTTTTATTGATGTGTTATCCTGAAATGATAATTTGTTTGCTTTTCAGCATTGTCTGTTATATTTCAAACTATTACATTTTGCCCCAGATGGGTAAATACAGTTTTGTTGGTGCTTGAAGTAATACTGTTTTCTGTTTATTCAGAAGAAGAGAATACTGTTACCAGTATTAGTTTTTGCTACATGGAGATTCACAGAAGGGCCTTTACTTGATCATTCTTCATAGTAGCTGATGTATAGTTAGGTATCTTAGGTATCTAACTCTAGACGTAAATGAAATGGAGCAGTAATTTAGAGGTCTCTGTCAAAAATGGTTGGTCTAATTAGAAAAGGTGCTTCCTTGTCAAACTGTCAAGGAATTGTGGGCTGGTGTGGAAAGGTGCAAGTGAAAGGATGACTTTTCTTGCACTAGTTAAATTAGCTGAGTTGTCTGGAACAGTGAGGTTACATCTGCTCCTTGTCCTTCAGTGTGAGGGTTTGGGTACACTGCTACAAATCTGTTACCCTTTGTAAGAGAAGGAGACTGCTCCACCCAAAATAAGATAACATCTTTCCCCCATGTTCCTGGGGAGATGTGACTCTTGTGGTTCTGCACTTCTGAATTGGTGTGCTGCAACAGCAGCTCTTCTCTTTATTAGACCGAAGTTTGCATGGACTTCACTGTTTCAGGGCCTCCAGGAAGCAGCAGGATAAAGTTTGTTCTGCATATGAAGTGCTGTGGTCCAGCAGTGATGGGTCTGCTGTTGCCCGGCATAGTGCTGGGAAACAAGCCCTCAGTTCTCGGTCCCAAGGACTGTAACAGGCTTGAGTACTTAATTTTTGATTTAAAATCAATGATTATCATCAGTGGCCATACTTCTCCACCTTCTGGGATGTCTGGGGTACGTTGCCATGGCATTAACTGCTATTTTGAAGGAAGAGGCATTCGTTTTTCCTGCTGGGCCTCTTTTTTTAGCCCCACTTCTGATTTCTGAGCTTTTGCGTAAGATTGTGTATCCCAGTCTCTGTCTAACAGAATCTGGTCTGTTCCACTGCTTGGCCTTGGGCAAAGTGTTTCAGTTCATAAACAACATGTGATGTGCTTTCTTAGAAAACCAGTAGAATGGAATTGAAAGGGACACAGGGTTGGCATACAGCTACACATTCTAATCATTTTGAATGGTTTTGGGTTTTTTTCAGCCCTCTTGAATTTTGTAACAGCACTGCCTAGGATTTAAATTAGCACATCAGGCATAGATTATTATTAACACCTTCATCTTAGTAATAAAATTAGTGGCATTTTTGTAAGAGTTGGGTTCACAAGTGCAATAAGTTACTATGTACATCCCTTTAACTTAAATTTGAAGGCAATAATCTATAACTTTTGCATCTCAGAGGTGCTTTTCATCTCTTTCCATTGCTGAAAATATACAAGCATTCATTCCTAGCATATTTTTTTTCATGGAAATTTTTTCTGTGGAGTCATGTCAACAAATTTCTGATTTCTTGTCTCTTTTTATGATATTTGTATGTGATGTAAAAGCTGCATGAATTGGATGAAGAACATACTCTGTGGGAAAAGCTCATTATTTCAGCACACCAGTCCTTATCTAGCAGAGTAAACAGAGAAGGTTAGACTGTGAGGTGAATTTTTTATGTGAAATTTGCTGTGTGAGAGCCCCCTCCTTTTGAGCAACTCATAATGAACTTTGTGGGCACAATTTCTATTTTGTGTTCTGTTTTGTACTTTGTATTAGAAGAGACGCACACACATATATGTATGAAGACTGATCAATTGTTTGGAAAAAAATGTGTGATGTAAATGGAACATGACTATTTTTTTTTACCTTTAGAACAATCTGGGTATCCTGTGGTCTCAAAGGGATGAGATTGAAACTGCACAAACTTACCTGGAATCTGCAGAAGCCTTGTATAATCAATACATGAAAGAGGTACTGTGTTAATATCATGGCATATTTTACTTTCACGTGCCACTTGCAGGTTAAGTAATCTTTGAAATAAACATGCAATGGAATTTGAGTTTCTGTGCTTCCAGCTATACTGGCTGCTGTGATACTCTTGGCAAGTGATACGAGTTGTACTGCAGCACAGGACAAAGCAAACTAGAGTATTACTTGAGAATTTCAAAATAGAAAATTATTTTGCTCAAAAATAACGGTCCCTTTTGAAAGTTCTTTAATAATCCCGAGTTGGTGCCAGGTAGAATTTAGTTTTTAATGATGACTGTTATTAAATCTTATCTTGGAAAGGCAGTAAAAATGTCCATTTCAGTAGGAAAAGGAAACAAAACTAATATTTGCGTGGTTTTCTCTGACTGCTCAGTGTTTTGCAGGGGCAAGTAGTTTACTTCCATATCCAAGAGGACAGTCTCGCAGACAGCTAACCCTCTCATGCATATAAACAACCTTTTGAGCTTTGGATTCTGCTGTGTATCCTACAAAGACTCCCTTGTGTTATTTTTAAGCTCTTTGCAAAGCTGTTTTCTACACTGACTTGCCTCAGGGACAGTTCTGGAGTGAGCTAGAAACATTTGTGGCCTTCAGGAAGCAGTAGCTGTGTCTCAGGACAGCTGAATATGTTGGATAGACCTTAGTTTCATAAAATTACATGTTTGGTTCAGGTTTCACATGAAATTGGTTTAGAGTACCAATTATTCTTGCAGAGATTTTTAGAATGGGCAAGTATTTATTGGTTGGTTACTGCTGTCACTTCCACCTTTGCAGCCATGCTGGCCTACAGTGATAGAAGAGGTAATGGATCCAGAAGAAAGCCCCACTTGAGCTGAAAAGCTTGTGAGCTTATTTCCTGCCCTCTGGATCAGTTGGACTAACTAGAGATATTACATCTCTCTACAGATTCTCTCTCTAATTAATTCCTGAAGTTCAGCTTTGATATTTATACTCAGCCCCAGCTATCACATGACCTCCAAAAGCTTCTGGCACTTGCTCCAGTGATTATGAAATTAAACTGGTACTATGGTATAGTGGATTAAAGTGCTGCCAAGTACTTCACATTTTCACTGTAGACTTTTCTGAAACTGTTAATTTTTGTTAGTAGTATTTACTGACTGTTTCCTCTGGGGCTTTGCTGCCTGACTAGAGTTATACATACGTGATGAGCCCATGTGAGATCACTTGCCACAACTTTTCCCCTAACATTATTTGTCACTTACAGTTCAAGGCATGCAGTCAAACATAACAATGCTTTAAGTCTTTGTTTTTTTTAAAGAAACTACAGATTTACACAATGATTTCAGCATTTATCTTTCACAAATTATAAATATGTGAATATACTTTTCTTAAAATTCCCCATTTTTAGGCTATCAGGAGGCCTTCTTGTCAGGGAGTCTTTGGTAAACTGCTGATGATGGAGACATTTTCCTGAGCAGGTGGATTTAATTGTTTACTGACTGGGTCTAATTAACTTTACAAATTGGATAGGGTGGTTTCCCTCGCCTAAAGCAAAACCAAGGCAAGGAGTTTGGGCTAATGAAGTTCACTTAGAAAGGAGAGTTGGGAGAGCTCTTTCTGAGGATAAGGAAAGACATAAGGCTTGATATCAGATACAGATCTGTAGATACAGGAAGGAGGTGAGAGTTTTACTTACTATGTCATTTCAGTTGCTTTCTTTGCTGGAATAGCTCTAGTCTTGCCAGAATATGCTCCAAATCTTGTTAGAAGATCTGTAGCTAAATAAAACGAGAGGAAGGGTTATAAATTCACATCTTAAAAACAAATAAGGTGTAAGCAAAACCCTACAGATTAAAAGATCATATACACAAATCTACATGCCTCTGGTATACCGGTTAAACACACTTTAGTTTATTTGTCACTGTCTGTTTCAGGTATATTTGTTCATTTTTTAAGCTGAGTAAAACACTTCTATTAAAAGCAAGTAAACAAGTCCATTCAGGGATTTTTAATGAGAAGCAGTACAAACATAGTATGTTTTCTTCCCTGTAAAGTGAGTGTATTCTCTGCCCTTGTTCCTGTCTAAGTCTGTATTAAATTATGAAAAGTATTTATTGAAACTGATTTTTATTTGTTGCCTTACCTTCTCTTGGACTAAAAAATAAATGGGGTTAGGAAAGGGCTAGACAAGCTGCATACTCACCTGGGCTTCAATGCTGGCAGACACATTGGGCAGCTTCCAGGATGCACTGTGTAATGAAATAAAAGCTGTCTTTAAAAGATGGTTTCATATGAAGTGTTTTAGGGTTGACATTTGACATTATTCACAATTGCAAAGGAAATGAGATAAGCACAGGCTAATAAAGCTCTGTCATAAGCAATGTTAATCTGTTGGGGTTGCCTGTGAGTAGCCCCAACAGATAACATTATTGACAGCTGTCTTAAGGCAGACTTTGATACAGCAATGCCAAAAGGTGTGTAGTTGCCCATGTAAGGATTCTGACAGAACTAGTGGTTTAAAAAACAAGTGCTTCTAATGGTGTGAACTACCACAGTTAATAACTTTCCTGATAGGAGGGTTTAGCAGCTTCATCCTCCAGAGACATTGCATGTTGTCTCATTTGTCTGAGTAAAGGATCTTGCCAGCTTGTAGATACTGGGAGTCCCTTCACAGCAGGTCTGCTGAGCACTCTGCACTTCATGTTCTCTGCAGTACTTCCTGCAGGATGTTTTCTTGCTACTGATCAGTGCAGCTGGGCAAACGAATATTTCACACTTGAAGGCATGCTTGGTTTTAAGTCGATGCCTCAAAAACCAGTATGTTATTGTACAAAGTAAAGGTGCCCAGTAGAGTCCTGTAGAATCCAGGCTGACTATCTCTGGTGCAGGCAGCATGCATTGCTTTAAAGTACATAGGCAGCAGTCTCCTACAAGCTGTGAACCTTGTCATTCCTTGTGGAATTGTGACTTTTGTCCTCTAAATCTGAATGTTGTGGGATTGCTCTGGAGATGTGTCACTGGGATGGGTTATGCAAAGCTTTGTTAAATTTGGGGTTGGCAAATGGTAAATGATGTGCAGGCAGAAGAGGGAGCACTGTGCCACAGAGTAAGAAATGTAGTTTGCTGAATGTATCATGGACCCTTGCAGGATGGAAATCCTCCCCTGGATCCCAGTGAACATTTCATGGCAGAAGAAGAAAAACTCTCAGACCAAGAAAGATCCAAAAGGTGGGTGTTAAGCAGCATAGTTGCATTATTATTACTTTTTTTTTTTTTTTTTTTTTGATTGTGAGGCTATATTTAGGGAGGAAAAAAGAAAGAAATGTTAAGAGACTGTTGTTTCTTTTTCCAGATTTGAAAAAGCCTACACACATACTCTGTATTACCTGGCACAAGTCTACCAGCACCTGGACATGATTGAGAAGGCTGCTCAGTATTGCCATACTACTCTGAAACGACAGCTTGAGTACTGTGGCTACTACCCAGTAGAATGGGCACGCAATGCTGCCACTTTGTCACAGTACTATCTCTCCAAGGTAATATAGACAATGTTTTTCTGCTGTAGTGATACCATTAATGTTGCTGTCCACTAAAACAGTTGTTTAAACAGCTCTTTGAGACAGGTCTCCAAGCTGAATTTAAAATGGGCACCTGTAAAACCACAAGTTGTCTTCTGACATGAAATATCTGTCAGTTTTTTCTGAAGAGGATATGGTGGCTTTCCTGTGGTGTTGTGATGGCAATGGGGAAGATGAACGGGTGTAAACAAGAGAAAAGCTCTATAGCTAATGAAATATTACCAATAATGTGATGTCATCTTCATAAGTAAACTTTATAATAATTTAATTTAAAATTCTTTCTTATATTGTTCTCTTACAATAAAGTTTGAAAACAAAAAGCATCTGAGAGCCAAGGTATGGCTTATTGTTTTCTCTAAATGATTGTCCTTGTACCGTAGCATATGCTCAGGAGTTGTTTGAACTTACATGAACATTAAATTGGATGTGTGAGTTGGTACCTGTTTGCTACATGTTGACTTTAAACAATCCACTGCTAGGAAGTGCTTCAGCTTTATTTAGGAATTTCTATATTCCAGGCAATTTAGATGATCCTTTCTGATGCTTAAAAAGATTCCTGCCCTACCTAAGCCACTTAATGCTAATTTTAGTATTAACTCCTAATTTTCATATCTTTTTGATGCAGTGGTAGCACTAATTATTTAACAGTGCACTGCCAAATATGGGTAAAGGAATCTAGATCTGACTCACAATGTTGACTTGTATGTCCGGCTCGTTCCCACTAACACCCTGTGATAGTGTTTGCCACAAGCCATCACTTCCTTCACCTCAAGGCAGCCAGAGTAGCAGAGAGCAGAGCAGTCAGAATGTTCAGTGTGCATAGTTAATATTAGAGTCAAGGCTTAGTTGTGGCCATGGTACAGAAAAAACAGTTGGTTAGAAAATGCTGTATTCAGTAATAGGTGTGGAAAAATTGTATATTTTCTTCCAGTGCCCAGGGAATATGCTCCAGAGTCTCTCAGTTCTGTCATTTCCCTTGTGGTCATGCATTTTCACTCTGAGGTGAAGGGTTTGGCCAAGTGAGAGCAGTGCTTGGGCTGCTCACACCAGTCCTAAATTGTGCTTTGTTCCTGTTTCTCTCAGGAATGCTTTATGGAGGCTCGACACTGCCTAGCAGCAGCCAGTGTCATCTTTAGCCAAGCTGGACAGGTGCCATCTGCTGAAGATGGTAAGTTTATAAAAAAATTTTTGAATAAAATTTTTGTGAATTAAGCATCATTATGTGTTAATGTTTAAAACTGAAGTTTATACATTAATACATTTACAAAACTTACCCCAGTATTAATTTTCTAAAATGTTTTTCAATAAAGTTGAATGTTTTTGTAAAGTGACTGCTACTACAGTTCAGGATTGGCTACAGGTAGACCCTGTGAGAAAAACTCAAGTGCTTGTTGCAGATGTTTCAGAAAGCATACCAGAATAAAAGTGAAATTTAAAACAATATGCACTTCAATGTCTCTGTTCATCCATTTGGCTTTTTACATGTGCTAAAAATGCAGTTTGCCTCAGTGATCAGAGGGCAGTGACTCAATGAACCAAACCAGATGCTTCCTGGGAGTAGCTTTAAAAGAGGGAGCAAAATTCTCTTTTAAAACTGAAATCCAGAAGGTTCTTGTATTGTCTTTTGTTGCTGGGTGCTGCAGCCTCATCAATGGCTGTTTTTGGAGTTGTAGCTGTCCTCCTTACTGTTTGGGTATTGGTGCAAAGAAACAACTTGGCAGTCCAGTGTGAATACCACTAGGAAAAAATTTTCAGAGTCTGAGTCTGACGTTGGCTTTTTATTTGGTGAACAGAAGTGCTGCCATGCTGCAGGAATGTCCTCTCATTGTTCAGCTAACTCACTGTTTTCTGCATAGGGACTGGGAAGTGAGTTTTCATTGACATGTGTTTGGTTTATGAACATGTTATCTTGAGACATCAGCAATGCTGCTATTTATGATAGTGGAGAGACTTTGGGGAGAAAAATACAGAAGCTGTAGAGTTAATAAATCTTACAGTTGTACCAGGTAGCTTAGCTAAAGGCAGTTTCCCCTATTTTGTTCCCTTTTTTGGTAGCAAGTCTGGGGCCCATTGCAATACCAATGCCCTTATCTTCAGAAACAATTACTGGGCAGGCAGTTGAATCTCAGAAAATGAATTATCCTGATTTGTTTCTCTTACTACAAAGAAACGTGGAAACCTTTTCCAGTAAAACACCTTGAAGATGAAAGGTCTTTTTAAAGATACATTGTGATCTATTTATTTTCAGACTTCATACATGATAAATCCATGTTAATTTATACAGGTTCCTACCAGAAATGACAGTTTACAGAACTATTATGTAAACTAACATGGAGAACATGTTTCTCTGTAACCATGAGGAAAAATTAAATACAAGTATCATATTATTTGCATGTAAAATTTGAGGGTCTCGCTGGACTTCTTTTAAGGTTTTTATGTGTTTATGTCCATTCTGTAGATGAAACGGAGCCAGACCAACAGGACCTTCCAGAGAGGAAAGCTGAAATTGCAAGGTGTTGGATTAAGTATTGCCTGAATCTTCTGCAAAGCGCTCGAAAATTGCTTGAGGTACCCAAATCTGTTCTGTAGCTGTCACTGTCTAACAGCAAACTAAGTCTGCTTTGATGTTTGCAAGAGGAATCAATTTGTAGTTGGTGACAAGGAGTAAGCAATTGCCCAGTGAACAAAACAACAAATGCTTGCAGTGTAGCAAGTGCTTCATGGTATCCTTTGACTTAAATGTGGCACTTGAGTAAGCATAGATGGGAGATGAGCTCTGTAGTGATCAGTGCATTGCTTTTACAGCAACCTCACAAATTTTCCTCCTCTCTGCTGCATTCTCTTGCAGCTTGATTTGACAGATTCCTTCTTTTTTAACTGCTAGTAAGAGCATTGTCTTAATATGCAACAGTTTTGTGTGCTGATGTTCTTATTCATTCAAGCATTTGATTAATTCAGATTTGATTCAGTTCATTTAATTCATTTAAGTATTTCTACATATGTTTAAAACAGCATTTGCTGAAACGCTTTGTGGAGCAGAACTTTTGGGCTTATCATTTATTCCTTTGGCTGTTTTGTCACATAGGGTAGGGAGACTGAACCACCTTGATTTTATGTCTTTTCAGAATTGATACTGTAATTTACATTATTCTTTTGTTACTGTAAGGCCTATTATATCAGTGATTTCTCTTTTGTCTTGTTGCTCACTAGTTTATATTTCAAAGGTGACTCAAAAATGATTCAGTGTAAGTGTCTCTTTATAAGCCAGATTTGTTTTTAATTAGCATGCTTTCTCATTTCAGGATAACATAGGAGAGCTGGATCCAGACAGGCAATTGGAACTTAAAGCGCAAAGGAAAAAAGAAGAGGATGAAAAAGAGAAGGGCAGGAAAAAAGCTGTTCTTTTTGGGACAAGTGATATATGTGACTCTGTCTTAGCCATGGAGGAGAAAGTAAGCAGCGTATATCCTTTAGATTTTCAAGAAGCCAGAGAAATCTTCCTGGTTGGCCAGAACTATGTTCAGGAAGCAAAAGAGTTCTTTCAGGTTGATGGTTATGTTACTGACCATATTGAAATTGTTCAGGATCACAGTGCTTTGTTTAAGGTACTTGCTTTCTTTGAGGAAGACTATGAGAGGCGCTGCAAAATGCACAAGCGTAGAATAGACATGCTGGAGCCAATCTATGCAGACCTGAACCCCCAGTACTACCTGTTGATTTGTAGGCAGCTTCAGTGTGAACTAGCTGACACTTATTATGAAATGATGGATTTAAAGGTAGCTATTGGTAACAGGTTAGAGAAACTAGACTCCCACACAGTTAAAAAAATTAATTCTCTGGCTCAGTTTGCAATCAAATATTATGAACTCTTCTTGGATTCTTTGAGGAACCCTGATAAGGTGTTTCCTGAAAAGCTCGAGGAAGATGTTCTTCGCCCTGCAATGGTGGCTAAATTTCATATTGCACGACTATATGGTAAGCTTATTACTTCAGATAGCAAAAAGCAACTGGAAAATATGCAGACATCATTGGAATATTACACATTTCTGGTAGACTATTGTGAGAAGTATCCAGATGCTGTCCCTGCCATCGAAACTGAACTAGAACTCAGTAAGGAGATGGTGAATCTTCTTCCAGCAAGCATGGAGAGGCTAAGAGCAAAGCTGTCTTCATTTGTATAAATACTTGCCTTGGAGGCAATGGGCACTGTCAGAACAGTTACCTGTCCAAGCCAGTGCTGTCACACAGCTTCTGTACTGACTGATAGAACTGAGGTGCCTGCAGGGACATCCACCTAGAGCCTGCATTAGTGTAACCTTGTGAAAACCTCAGAGCTCTCCTGGTCCGTAGCTCACCCACACTAATGGTATAAACTCTAAATGTAAAGTATAAGTCCAGCTAATGCTTTGTACTGTGTGTCCTATATGTAAATACAAACCTTCTCTCCCTCACAGCGTTTTCTTTGGCATATGATTCAGTTTTTAAGTGTAGTTGCTGTATGAAAATAGTTTCTTCTAAGAGAATCTTCTTCTCTAAGAAATTTTTTTCTAATAAACTTGAGGCACGTTCTTCCAACTAGAATATATTTTATCTCTTCTAATGTTTGGCCCCAGAAAACTTTATGAATGTGAAGGGAATTTGTTTTTAGTATTTATTTTGTATGTTGCTTGTTGTTCTTTTCCCTTGTTAATCAAAACCTAGTTCATAGAGGCTCAATAAATTGACTAGCTTGGCTAAATGTTTCTTCAGAGTCCTTGGAATTCTGTTTCCTGTGCCTTACTGCGGTACAGTACACATTTCAGCTTTGGCCAAAGTAAATAGTTGTGAAAGTGTTTCCATATGAGTGTCTTCAGTAAAAACACACGAGCAATTGTAGTGCCAGTAGCCAGGGCAAGAAAGCAGCAAACTTTCTTTGTGGTGGGAGGAGATACCCTGATATACAATAGAGAATTCACAGGTTACTGGTCCCATGCTCTAGTCCTCCAAATATTTGCCTAATACAGCTTAAAGCCCTGTGATGCCATGGAGGGCTTCTTACTTTGTGTTGCTTGGGGAGCCCATGTGCTGTTTTAGCAGGAGCTGCAATTGGGACCTGTCTGAAATGGTTTTGGATGAAATACAGGCAGAGCACATTGTCCAGCTTTATAGTAAGAGATGATGGCCAGAGATGCAAGAGGACATGGGGCAAGTGAAGGGAAAATGTGACTTCATGCAGTAGTGCACCAGCAATCTTATCACTGACATGGTGATAAGGTGGGAAGATGTTTACAACACTAGAGGGCATTGAAAGAGAACAGACAAAACAACTGGATTCTTCTGGAAAATGGGGGGGAAACATTACATTTGCTCAAAGGGTGTGAGGGGAAAGCATGTACAAAGCACGAAAGCATGTACAACTGAAATGTGTAGCAGAAATCTCTTCTGCAGAGAATTCTGCAAGCTAGACTGCTAACCACAAACAAATAGGCCAACAAATGGGTGCTGGAAATGAGCAGCAGCAAAACTCAAAACTAGGCCAGCTATTGTGTGCCTGTAGGATCAGGGAAAGCGTGAGTGCACGTGCCTGTGTGTGTTCTTTCTGTTTTACTAAATAATTGTCTAGTCAGCCTCTAGGAGTTTCATTTCTGCAGTTGGATCTTTAATTCAGATTTTCGTGTGGCCTGAAGGTAGGACAGCCCTAGTTTCTCACTGAAACATTTCTCAGGCTGTGTAGCATGTTATTTTTGTCTGATTTCAGTTAAAGCTAGCGTGCACTTTTGCCACAAACTCAAAAGTTTGAATTTTTTTCAAACTCAAAAGTTTGAATTTTTTTCTACTAACTTTTAGTTTCATATTCAAATGGAAGATGGCAATACATGTTTTGGGTAGTTGTTTGGGGGTTTTTTACTTCCTTATTTTGCCTTTGAGCAAATTTTGTAGAGCATGGATTGCCTGCCCCATCAAACTTAGTTTTCTTGTAATTTGGAGGTGGATAATTTGTGAGCTATCCTAGCATAAAAAGTCCTATTTTCTTCCCCTTCAAATACTGGTCTTAAGTAAGTATGAAAAGTTACCTGCAGGTAACTGCAGAACCGAATGAAGTTCAGGGTCATCTATCCCTTTTAACTGTCAGGTGTATCCTTTTTAATCATTAGATGTATCCCTTTTAACCAATTTGACCATCATGAGGTGTGCAGACAAACACCCTGAATCCACCAAAACCACAGTGAGAGCTCAGCAGACAGGTAGGAGTAGGTCCATAGTTAAGAAGGCCTGATATAAGAGGGATCAGAGTTTTTCAGCACAATCAGTGTGATTGGCACTGTGGTTTGGAGAGCTCTCTCTTCTGAAGATACCCAGAACACTTTAGCTTTTCAGCTTTTCTTAAAATACATTTCATATAAATGTATATGGACTTACAGAAACCAATTATGCCAGTTCATCTCCTAGAGTAAATGTCCAAGGCTCCAGCCAGCTAATTATATTTTATTAGTGCAGACTATGTTGTGCCAGATGCTCAGCACAACGCACTGTGCTGTGTTTCTTTTAAGGCATGTCTTTTTAAGCCATCCCTTTGAATAATTCCTGTTTGTTGAATGATTTGAGAGAATGAACTTATGTAAGATTGTGTATTTAGTTTAAAAAAAAAAAAAAATAGGCGGGAGCTTGTTGGATTAGGCAGCAAAGCTCCCTTCAGGAATGTTGAGTTTTTAACTGTAAAGTATGTGTGAGGTCAGGCATTTATTTCAAAGATTAATTGAAGATTAGGTTCCTATGAACTCTGTTTAACCTGCATTTCTATTCTTTTCTGTACAGCAAAAAAGTCTTACAATTGAAACTTCATTCTGGATGTTCTAGTTCTTTTTCCTTAGTGAGCATAAAGCAGCAAGATTTACAAGAAGTTCATGTTTGTGCAGAATTCCTGTCAAGTGTGAGATCTGACCTCAGAGCTATAACCTCAGTGTACTTCTTCAAATAGCATGCAACACTCATGAGAAGTGATTTGGTTTGACTAAAACCAGTTTTGGTTTGAGTTTGGGGCTCTTAATTTTTATGCTGGCTAGAGATATGGTAGGTGTTATAAAATGGAGTGATGGGGATGGTTGTGCTGTTCTTCAGTATTTTGCATAAGAAAGAAACCAGTGCCTTGTTCTGTCTCCCTACAAGGTTGTCAGAGCAGGCTTTTTTTTTTTTCTCGAGGGGCCTGGACTGGAGAAGAGTGGTGGGAGGTGACTGCTGTGTCCTCTGTTGCTCTTAAGACAGCTGAAGCACCAGGGGCAGTGAGCAGAAGTGAGCCCTCACTTCCCCTTTGCAGCAGGAAAGCAGGTCCCCTGTGTTGCAAGGGGAGATGCTGGTGCTGGTTGCTGCCTTCATGTGGCAAAAGCTCCCTGGGCTGGTTGTCTTCATTTGTGTTCCTGGGTGAGGTGTTTTGGTCCTGCCCTGGCACAGGCTCGGTGTGGATGCCTTCCTTCTCTGTGTGCACATGGAGACGTGTCAGTGTAATGGTGCAGTGCTTGCACTGGGTGTGATTACTGCTGCACTTCCATGTCCAGAATTACTGTGGGACTCTGATTAGCCTTAACACTAGACAATGAGAAACACGAGTGATCTTGTTAATGTGGCTTCACCCATCTCACTTTTGTTTGGTGTTCTCTTTTTGCTCAGCACTGAGAGAGCAAAGATGACCTTTACTTGTGTGTTACTATTAAAAGACTGAGATAGTTGGTGTTACCTAGATGTTTTCTGTGAAGCTTTTCATTATAAGATGCCCAGATGTAGTCCAGCAAAGGAGGACGTAGCTAGTCTGGCAGCTCACGAGGCAGACCCTTTTGTAGTCTTGAAATTACAGAACTAAAGATTGTTACAATAAAGCTAAGTGCATGAAGTTGTGGTGAGAAGCATTTGTCAACTTTCTTTCCTCTTGTTTTGCAACATCTATGGCTATTTTAGAGCTTGCTACAAATGATTAATTTTTGGTTTGACAAGTGCTTTTATGTACTTCCTGGGAACTCTGTCCAAAGTGCCTCCTAGTGCTTTTGCAGTTTGGTGGTTTCTAGCTCTTCCTAGTCATGGGTAGGCATAAAAACAGCCATTTCCCAATGAGAACTATTTGCCTGGCTGCCTTTTTTTCCAAAACCATCCTTTGCTGTGTCTTTACAACTGAAGAGCCAGGCAGACTGTTGGGATACTAAACACAGTACCTTTGGAAAATGTGTTGCTTCCATTCAGAACAGAAAATGTCTGTGATACTGACTATTTGTCTAGGAAGAAGTGAAGGATAATGTAGTGCCTTAACACCAAAGGTTTTAATAATTTGGGTGTTTATAGCAATGTTTTAAATATCTAGTGCTTGACTTTTTGGCATCTGGTGTGCACAAAATACAGCAAAGTCTTTTTATTTGCTCATTGCCGTGAAAGAGACTTACTAGTTGGCATTGGACCAAGATGCAAGGATTTCCCTATGTGAGCAATTTTCTGCAGAATTTAATTTAATGCAATTTTCTACGGAAACAAAGAGAAATTGGATGAGTGATCAGTGAAAGACTGGAATAGGCATGTGATGAGTGAGCTGGTGTTAGTCACTGAACACTTGTAAGAGGAGTACAAAGTGCTTGTGTCAGAAAGTTACCCTGGGATCTGTGGGTGAAATGCATGGGGTAAACAAAAAAAAGGAATGAACAAGATGATTTTCTGCATACGTAAGTGTCTTGGAGTGGAGCAAGAGCAAGAAATTCCTAGGCAGGGTCTCAAACCACTCTTGAGTGTTGGCTGTGAAGTTCCTGTTGGTTTCCTGGAAGCCATCTCTGGATAGGCAGTGGGTTCAGCTAACACCAGAGAAGTTTCACAGCAGCCCATGAGAGAATGCAGTTAGGTGAGCCCAGGGCCTCCTTCCACCAGAATGCCAGGATCTTTTAAATATTAGTGGTAGTGAAGCCCTAGAAGTGATTTCTAGTGCAGACAAGGAGATAGAAATTGTGATACTGCATCTGATTGCCAGCAGGTGGTCTGCAGATAAGGAGAGGACAATAAAGAACAACATCATCCCCTGCTATCAAAGTTTATTTTGAATTCAAACATTTGCCAATGGCCTGTGCATGACACCTGCTAAGTGTCAGACACTGCTATCCATCTTGCCTGTCCACATCTGGAACTTCTGGCAAATAGGTGTCAAATACTTTTTAATGTCTCCACATGCTTTGCCTTAATGTTCTCATGGTACTGAGCTGCCATGTTACATAGGGTTCATGGAAAGACATATTTTGCTTCTCACTGCAAAGGCACAAGGTATTGCAAGTGCAAGGGTCTTGTGACTCTCACCTCCCTGGTCAGCCTGTCCTGGCCTCTGTGCTGCACTCTTTGCTGGAAATGTTGGATGAGGTGAATCTTGCCCCAGGTTTTGGCTTACCCTGCTGACTGACCCCTGAGTCCTTGAA
Organism: Lanius collurio; assembly: GCA_020086605.1. Lineage (NCBI taxonomy): Eukaryota > Metazoa > Chordata > Aves > Passeriformes > Laniidae > Lanius > Lanius collurio. The sequence goes on along the minus strand of JACBWW010000010.1, from coordinate 1,903,240 downwards.
GTAAGAAAAGACAAAAAAATCTTTTTTCCTAGTTAATGCAAATTATGTTTTCAAAAGGGATGTGCTCATCTTGAAAGGGGGCAGAGCAGCTTTGTCAGCACTACAGTTTCTGAGCCTGAGGGACAGCAGTTTGGAGCCTGTTGCTTCGTGCTGCAGCAGCACGCAGCCAGAAAGCACAGAGCAGATCCTTCAAAAGGGCTTGGAGGTCTGGGGACTGCCTGTCCTGCTTGGGAGAGGCTCCTGTGGCAGGTCTGATTTTCATACTTTTCCTCATTTTTCTCTTCTGTCACATTTCAAAACAAAAGGATGCTTCTACTAAATCAACAGTGCTTAAAACTAGCTAAGAAATGCCCAGCTCCTTTGGTTGATAGGAAATAAAAAAAACACCCCACCCTGTTCTCTTTTAATGTAAACAAATTCACTTCTTTCCCTAACAGTTCAGTGAAGAGCACAAAACTACAACTCCAGGCTGGTTAACTGGGGCCCGAACATCTGCTCTGCTCCACTTTACACACAGGATGAGAGAAGCAGGTCTGGTTCATGGGGACATCTCTGCTGAAGCATCCCTGGTTACTGTTCATCTCCCTAAATTTACTGATGTCCTTTCTCCCCACACATGGTGTGAAGTTTGTCTGTGTCACCAATGGTGCTCGTACATAGAAATAAGTTTGCATTTGTGCAGGCAGTGGAGGCAAGGTGAGCTGCTTGGGGTGGATCAATGGGCAAGAGCCCATTGCTGACAAAAAGCACCTAAAAGCTGCTGAGTAGCTCACTTGTGTGAAGTTGTCCTGTGCTGGAGAAACCATCTGATGGAAAAATAGCTGTGTCTAATTCCTGGGTAGCTGAGCTTGAAACACTAATGTGCAGCAACACCAACTGGTTTGCAGTGAAAACACATTCCCCAAGAAGCAGTGGAGGAACAGGGCACCAGGCTTTGCTTTGGAAACATCTTTGTCCCACCATCCTTCTCTCCCTTGTTAATTCCTTATGGGTTTAGGGGCATTTTCCCAGCAAATGCTGCATGACCCCTTGCTCCACTGTGCAGGTCCTGCTTGCACTCTGGGGCTGGTACTGCTCTGGGATGGAGTTTTAAAGGACAGTCAGCTGCTGAAATTGCCTCCCTAATCAGTAACCAGAGCTTGGCTGCTGTGTCATGTCTTAACAGGTTGTTGCTTTTAAACTGTAGTCCTGAATTTGCCTCCTGCCTGCACCGTGCTTCAGCAGGTGCAAGCAGAAAGCATCAGCAGTCCCAGCAGCAAGGAAATGGCTTTTTCCACCTGAACGACAGGCCTGTTGCCTGTTTCTGGGAGAGAGGGGAGATTGCTGATGGGGAAAGGTCGTTGGCAGCTTCCTGTCTGCCAGCAGCTATGCTTGATCTTGATGCAGCTGTGGCTTTGCAGCAACAATTTCCCCCTGCACTTGTTGACCTTCACCATGGGAAGAAAGAAGGAGTTGCCCTTCTGTGAGATCTATATGGTAACAAGTGTCTGATTTCTACATGATAAATGTCAGTGCTTTCTTACAAGATCTGAATCTTATCTGCACGGACCAGGCCCTGATACTGCCCTCAGAGGAGAGAGGTGGTGGCACAGGAGGCTGAGGGATGCCATGGGCTGCCTGGGCCATGATGCTCTGGTGCAGGGGTGAACATGGGTCAAATACTAAGATCAGATGTGACCCAGGTTGGGAATTAATCTTTACTCAGAGCTGGATTTAGAAATCCCCCCAGCTGGACCCAAACCTCTCTCTCTGGCTTGCCAACTCTTTGCTGTTTTGAAGCAGGAGAGATTTTTGCTTTCAGTCACCAAAGGCTGGTTGGTTGAACAGGAGCTGTTGGCAAAAGGCATCCTTAAATTTAGCTGGAATGCCTGCCTGGAGGGGAGCTTACTTCTGAGGCATGAGGGTGATTTTGGGCATTTAAGAGGGCAGCTCATGGGTACTCCCTGAGATGGACCAATGTGCTCAGGGCCCACTGGATGTCCAAGTTTCATGAATCTCATCCCACTTCAGCAGTGAGTGTCAGGGAAGAAAACTGTTCTGCCTTCCCAAAGGGCAAGATGGGAAAAACAAATGCTCCTTGTGTTGAATCCAGCTGCCATTCAGACACTCCCCCCTGTGCTCTGTCCTCTATTTTTTTTTTTCTGTTGCCATCATTCTCTTTTCACTCTCATTTCCAGCTCTGCTTGTAATAGGTGTAGCCTTTTCTGTACTGGCTGCTTCCCAGAGCTGTGACCTGTACAAAATATGTATTCCTACTTTCTCAGCAAAGCAAATAAAGAGTTCAGAATCACAGGCAGGGCCTGGCACTTCAGGACCCCAGCTGCTCCAACTGTCTGCTGGCTTTGGTGCTCCATGGGGATGAGTGTTTGATGGGTGCAGGGGTCAGCCTGGATTCCCATGGAAGCCATAGTTGAGCTCCCATCAGCTCGGGCTGGGGTAAACTCGATCCTGAGAGCAGAGTGACCCTGCAGCAGTTAAGGTTTATCTGATTTCTGAGCAGTTGTCAATGAGAAAATTCCTTATCAGGACCCTGCCTGGACAGATAGTGCCTTGCCTTCGAGCCTCGCTGATAAGCACCAGGACTGTGGGTGCCCCTGTACCCACAGGAGTCCATCTGGCTGCTTGTCAGGAATACAGGCTGCAAAGTAAACCTGTGCTGCCTGCTGAGGAAAGGCAACAGAGAGATTGACCTGGCACTGCTGTGCCAGACCACTCCTCTGGACCAATCTGCTCCATCAGCATTGACCTGGGCTAGAGCAGAAAAGGGGTTGATGTCCAAAGAATTGGCTGAAACACCCCCGTGATGCCCCTCTAGGTTACTGCTGGGATTTTCTTTTGCCCAGGTTGATGTCTTTGTGCCAGGCACTCCTGCAGTGTGGTCCACATTTAGTGATGTTACTAAATTAGTCATTACTCCTGAGCCCAGTAGGGAGATACAACAGCCCTGAAAGTTAAGACTAAGAAGCAGTTAAACAACTTTCGATTTTGAAGTGTTTCTTGTAGTTTAAGACTACTTCCAGATTTTTCAGATGCATTATGGAAAGTCTTGGATGTCTGCTCAGGAGTCTGAGTGCACAGTGCTGAGGCAGCCTTCTCCCTCTACCTGCTCTCTGCTCCCCAAATTAATGCCTTACAAAAATGCAAAGCAAGAGCTTTGCAGATTAAGAAATCTGCTTTGCATGTGATTTGAAAATAATGGCAGCACTTCAGTGCAGTAGCTGTAAGCAAGGCTCCAGGAGCAAGTGGTGTTCTCAAATACCCACTCCTCATTTATTTGCTTCTTTTTGTAGGCCTATTCTGTTGGGCTATTTAATCTTTCAGTTTACATACACAGGATAATATTCTTTCTATGTATGTATTCTTTCTCACAGTTTATGGAAGGTAAATTTGATGTAGCTGACATTGATGTGGTGAGTATGCTCTCCTCTGCGGATTTAAAATATTTAATTTAAAATCCTGTTTCTCTTAAAGTCTGATAGTCATGCCATGGCACATTTCAAGGTTAGTGTTCCAATATAGGTTAGCTCATGTGCTGTTTTCTGTTTAAAAAAAGAAAAAGTTTGTTAACTTTCAGCAGTTTGTGGCCTCCAGCCCAAGACAAGATGTTTTTTAATTAGAGCTGATTATTTTCATTGTATGTCTTGAGTGGTTTACAGACGGTGTTCCTTGGGCATCCCATGACACTCCACAAAGGGCATGCTTTACTTTTAAGTCTGCACATTCCAGACTGTTTCAGATCCAGGTCTCCAGTCACTTCCATGTTTGTAGGAAGGTGGAAAACTCTTTACTTGAGAAGTGCAGTGGTGTGTGGGCACCGGCAGAGCGCAGCAGGGCAGGAGATGGGGAACAGGCTAACCCTCCCTGCAGGCTTCAGGGCCCTGTTACACAGATGTACATGAGACAGGGGTGAAACATTTGCTTTGGACTTTGCACAGCTACCAATTGTAAAGTGATCTCATTTCCTGAGGCGTACTGCGGACACAAAAAAAATAACAAAACTGTGTGGCAAAACTGCCAGTGCTACAAGTTCCCCCATCAGCTGATGGTACAAGACAGATAACTCAGCTCTGTGAGATCCCACTCCAGATACAGGGAATTTGCAGCTCCCCTACCCGCAGCAGCTCCCCCAGCTCCTGCAGAATCTCCAGTTCCCAGTGACCATGCCCACTGGTGGGTATTGCTCTGGCTGCATCTCATGTGGCTTCCAATGCCATAGTGGAAAATGCCCTGGGCTAGTGGGAAGGGCAAAACTAGCCAGTGGAGTTTCTGCTTTCTCACACAGAGATTGTTTGTGCACAGTGGAGGGGTGAGGAATGGATCAGCATGTACCCATGATCAGTGGAAAGTGAGAGGTGTTATTGCAGGGACGGTTTCCGCAGCCTTCAGCAAGTGGAGGCTGATCATCTCCCTCACGTGTTTGCCCAGCTTCCTATTGATGCTGAGCACTGCCTTAAACAAAAAGAAAAAAGAGTCGATGCTAAAAATACAAAGTACAAATGAGAGTGGTAAGAGTAACCACTGCACATGAGTCTTTCACCTGCTCATATTTTTCCTGTGCCAGAGAAAAAGCCCCATGTGCAGAGGCTCATAATAAAGCACATCAAAGCTGAACATGCAACTTGATCCCTCAGTCTGGTGGTAAATCCCAGCCTGGAGAGGGGAGGGAGCTGCTGGAATCTTTTCTGCTGCTTCATGGGGTTTTCGTGGAACACCATACCCTGGGGAAAGTCACCGCTCAGCCCAGATCCCCACTGGGGCCCTCTGTGGACTTTCCACCACATAAAAATAGATTTACCACAGACAACTTGCACTGTCAGCCCCAGTACCGACAAGGTGCTGCAGCATGCCAGGCCCACATGTCGGTGCCCCAGTTAATCCAGCAGCTCTTGGTACAACTGAGAAAAACCTTCACTGCTTTGATAACCTTCTTGTTTGGAATTTATTCTTAAGTGAACTCAAGCCTGAGTTTAATGACGGCCAAAAGGCAAGTAAAAGGTATGAGCCAACTGAAAGGCAGTTTCTATTTATCTGTCTAAATAAGAGCTTTCATGGCTTCTCAGATGTGTTCCCTGGAGTGGAGCCACGTGACCCAAACCCTTTGCCACATTTCCTGGGGCATTTGCACCACACAATGATGATCAGGCCAAGCAAATTGACTTTGCCCTTCCAGAAAGGAGATGATGTGTTTCTACTAGAATATATTCTTTAACTTAATACATTTCTTTTCACTTCCACTGTGAATATCTATGATTCTGCTTTCAAAAAATCCCCCAAAACCCCAAGCCTGGCATGAGATTACAGAGATAATTTACTTCTGTGGAAAAAGATGATTCCCCAGACAGTGAAATGTACTGACTGCGAGTAGCTGGCTTCTAACCCTTTTGGTGGACTGGTGTGGGCTTGAGGCAGGGAAAAGCAGTGCCAGTGCCAATGCAAAAATGCAGTTGACAGAAAATCAAGGACCATCAAGCACTGCTTTTTCACTCTGGAGGCCTCTCAGCATTGGGCAGAGGCTGGGTGGGATGCGTGCCTTGACCACAAGCTGCGGCAGCACCACCTTCAGTCCAGCTGGTGGGTCCTAGGTTTGCTTTTCTCCTTGGGCAAATCAGGAGTTGAAGGCAGAGAAACTTTCAGTTGGGATTGATGAAGTCAGGAAGGCCACAGTGCTGAGCTTTTCTGTTCATGTCTCACTCCCGTCAGTCAGGAAGTGGTGACGCAGGTTATGGGTTGGGTTTGAGGTTTTGGAACCTTTTCTAAAAGTCGATCTCCGCACTCCGTCTTATTTCTGAAGTGTGAAGCTGTGGTGAAGGCTGGTTGAGAGCAGAGGGATGCCAGCCAAAATGCAGCTCCTTATCAGATGTAACGGGAGGATTTTCCTGGCTATTTGTTTAATCCTCTTTGTGGGATACACAGCACAAGGTAAAACGGGGCGGTTGTTCTCTCGGTAATCCTCTTTCTGGGCTATGCAGTGTAGGCCAAGTAGGCAGCCTCTGAATTTTACAAACTGGCCTTCTTCTGGGGGTAATGAGATCTACTCAGAAAGTCTGTTTTGCTAAAGTTTCCTTTTCTGGATGGGGAAAAGCAAGAAAATGTGCTTTTTTCAATTGGAGCATTTCAATTTTTGAGAAGAGACTTTATAAAATATGAATGTTGTATGTGTGTATGTTTTCAGTCTACATATTTCAATATATGTTTTTCTAAATGTCCCTTTCATAGTGGTCTGGTTACTGCTGTTACTCACTTACAGAGTTACAGACATAGTATGTAACAGTTCCCATGTCATAACTCCTACGGTCTGCTTTCTGGGGGGAGCAGGAAAGGAAACTAGTTGTAAGTATGAGGAAACTAAACGGTTTATTCGGTAAAATATTGCAACATACAGCACTAAAACAGCGAAAAGGAAATATTGATTCATGATGCTGTGCCCCAGTAATTTGTTTCTTGGGAGAGAAAAACTCCTCTTCAAGCATGTAGGATATAATTTGTCCACAAACCAAAACTGTGATAGTGAAAGGCTCTCATTATGCATTACCACTCTGAGGCTGATCTTTGAGGGGTGATGGCCTCCTTGTTCTATGTTGCTTATTTGCAAATTTTTTAGCTGCAGCTGTTTATTTTGTTGCCACTGTTATTATTAAAAACCTTCTTAATAATAGGAGAGGAGAAGAAAATAAGTATGATAAAGGAATATACTGTAGAAGCAGCAGGAAATTACACCCGTGAGATCTTTTTTTCTTTTACAGAAGAGTGTAGGAGGTAGCTGAAAGTCATCCAGTACATTATGGAAATGTATAGGGCAACAGAGAAGTGTAATTACAGAAAGATATTCCCAAGAAACTGAGAAAAAAAATTAGATAAAGTGCCAACAGGTTGAGAATGCACCAGGAGGTTTCTGAACAAATTAATTATATGAGACCAAGAGGAAGGACGAAATGCCACTGCTTTTATCTTCACTATGTGATCCTCACTTTGTTGTTTTGGTATTTTTTGAAGACCCACATTTTCAGTGACAGCCCAAATCAGGCACCTGGGGAGCACCAGAACCGAAAACGTGGGTTTACAAAACCTTGCTGTATATAGGGGACACCGGAACTGTCTCTTCTCTGGCGAATGCTGTGAGAGCCTACATAAACCCCAAACCTGCTCCCATGGCACACCCTGAGTTTCTCACCTCCCCATCAAAACTCATCCCATTGAACTCAAAGGGGCAGAGCTGGAACCAACAGAGGAAGGAGGGCACAGGAGCCAGCTGTCTGCTGGGTGCCTTGTCCCCAGAGATTTTCACATTATTTTCACATACCTCCACCTTGTCTCAAGGAGAGCTCCAGGACCCTCAGGTCCCCCATGGTTGTGGCATCCCGTGAGCTGGGGAGGAGCCTTGCTGTGATGGCAGTGGTTTCCCATGGACTTCCTGGTGTTGTGTGTGAGGGGGTTCCCAGGGATTTTTCATGGACTTCCTGGTGCAATGTGTGAGACATGTCTGATATCTCTAATGGCAAAGGAGTCACTTAGAATGTCAGTAGTAGTTTTAAAAAAAGTTGTCAGGGTTACTTTGGTTTTCCAGAGATGGAGCAATCAGGGCCATACAAATTACTTTCATCTGCTCCTTTAAGCCTTATTAGGTGCTCATAAAGCTGATAGGACCTGGTGAATAATGTCCTGTCCTCATGGATAATGTGTGGCTGATTCCATCAGGTGCTCCGATGCAGAGGGCGAGGTACAAGAGAGTGAGATGCCGGCCTGACCCCTGGTCTGCTAACTGCATCAAAGAGAAGGGGCCCTGGTTTTACATGCCCAGTGGTGGAGCCAACAGGATCCTTCCTCCCATGGCAGACCCGTCCTTGTAAGTTCATTTGCCACGTGGTTGTCATTAATGCTAGCACCCAAAACCATCTACTATTCCTCCCCTGACGGTCCTGTCACAGTGTGGCTTGCCCACGGTAATGTGAGGCTTTGATGTGTTCATCTAAGAGAGAAAAATGCCATTCTGCCTTTCAGGATGAAGAGATACCAGGAGTTGGGTGATATATTCCCTCTCTCCGATGAGGACTCTGGCTCTGGGTCCAATACCATGGTGGAAGCAGAGCCAGCCTCTGGGTCAGGGCTTGGTGACAATGACAGCTTTTCTGAGGC
>JACBWW010000010.1:1785371-1894724 GCA_020086605.1 Lanius collurio | reverse complement strand
GATTGAACTAGGGCCAGTTGCTGAATGTATACAAAGTCAGTTTACTCTTGTGTGAATCACTGTTCTATAGCTCCAGCCTGGTCCATGTCTCCTCTTCACTAGGAGGGGTGAGCACGAAGTCATTCAGTGTTCCTGGAGCTGAGCAGTACCATTCAGATCAAATCTTCCCCTAGGTTCTTCATTTCTTGTGCTACATTTCAAACTTCAGGTCCCCAGAATGTCTTGGAAAGCGTTCTTATTCCTTTATTTTTTTTTAAGTTAAATTGGTGAAGTGAGGATGATTGTGTTGTTTAACCCAAGCTGGCAACAAAACACCACCACAGCTGCTCAGTCACCTCCCCACCGTGGTGGGATGGGGAGGAGAAGCAAAAGTAAAACTTGCAGGCTGACATAACAGTTTAATAATTGAAACAAAGTAAAATATAATAATAATGGTAAATAATAACAATAATAATAAAAAGAAAAATAAACGAATAATGCACAATTGCTGACTGATGTCAGAACCCTGTCAGCCCTTTCTAGGTTGCTCCCCCAGTTTATACCCTGGGCAGGACATTCTAAGGTGTGAAATATCCCTTTGGCTGGTTTGGGTAATCTGTCCAGGTGTGTCCATGCTCCCAGCTCTTTTGTGTACCTCCCCACTGACAGAGCATGCAGCACAAAAAAGTCCTTAGGATGAACCCAACTTAGCAACAACTAAAACATCAGAGTGTTATCAGTGTTGTTCTCAGACTGAATCAAAAAACCAGCACTGTATCAGCTACTGAGAAGAAATCAACTCTAGAAGAAATTATTTCTAGAAGAAGTTAACTCCACCTGAAACCAGGACAGACTGTTTAATGTATACCAAATTAATCTGGTTGAAGCAGATGCTCTCTTGGAGAACATAGTGTTATTTCTCAAAAAACCACAAAAATCACACTGAATTAGTGAAGTGTTATCTGCTTTAGTACATCAAAGCAGATTAGTGCTTAAGTCTTTGGAGGAAAATGTTAGCTTTTGTACTAATCTTGTTGAGTTTCCCATAGAGCCACTAACATGTTTTGCAGCTTCTTGTAAGAAGTGTTTGTGTAAGATCAAAGGATGATCTCTCTGGTTCTCACGTTTGATGCTGGTCAAAAGTTCGAGCACAGAGATTGCTGAGGAAAGGTGAGGACAAACATTGTGCCCAAAGCAGTGTTAAGGGTGAACTTGTAACACCCACTCTCTGATGGCAGGATTGTGCAGCTGAGGTGGGCTCTGTGAAGAACAGCTGCCTCTCAAAGCTGCCAGTGCTGTTTGCCAAGACAACTGTGGTGGGTAGGCAGAGGCAGCAAATAAATAAAATCCCTATTCCCCTTCCCAGGCTGGGGGGGTGCTTTGGGCTTTGCATTATATCCCCTGTTTTTTCTTTCCATTCTACTTTACACTAGTGTTTTTTTTGGTGATTTTTTTTTTTAGTAGTATTAATGGTAATTACACTGCGTACTTTTTATAGGTGTTATATTTTGTAAGAGCTTATTACTGACCTGATTTCAGTTATTTCCTAGATGAGCAGCTGTCGTTTGTCATCACTGTTTCTTGGATCTCTCATATAAGTGGCTTTGTAACTTTGTGGAAGCACAAATGTTTTTTTTCCCCAGTATATAGTGTACAGCTGCAAGTAAACACCACATTTAAAATGGAGTGTCCCCTGTGTAGTAACTTATCCAATTCTTGTTGTTCCAGAGTTTTCTTGGAAACCTTTTTGTTCCTGTTTGCGAGATTGATGTTGTACTTAATGATGCTGAAACACGAAAACCGGCAGAAATCAAAACAGAAGATGGTAAAGTAGAAAAGCATTTTCTCTTCTACGATGGAGAATCTGTTTCAGGAAAGGTAAATTTTTATTTAGAAGTGGCTATTAATTACTGTACTCATTCTGGCATGCAAATACATATAGGTAGGTAAAAGAAAAACTATTTTAAAAGCTGCATTTTCAGCTTGTGCTGTTATTCAAAGAGAAAACTATTTTGCTATATATGGTCTTTTTAACCATTAAGTCATTCAGGCAGCTGATAAACTCAACATTTTTGAATAGTAGCTGTTTATTTATTTCCAGTCATCTCCTATTTATGAATAAGGTTTTTGTGCAATGATGTGCAATCCTACCATTGCTTCTGATGAGAAAACTGTTCTAAACTGCATCCCCCTGCTTCCCCTTCCCTTTGAACTCCAAAATCCACAATCCAACATATGTAACAGTAGTTTTTGGCTGATGCAGTCAAAAGTTTGCAAACCCTGAAGATAAGCCTTGTGTTCCATGCCCTGAAGTGGTTTCTGGATTGCATCAGAGAAGCAACATACGAAGTTCAGCTGACTGCTGAGTCCACAAGAGTTTCTTTTTCTGGAAAAAAAGAGCAAAGTTGAGATTGCCAGAGAGATTTATCTACATTTAGTATTGCACCTAGGAACTCCTTGCTATAGCTCTGTTTTACTGGATCCATTCTCTGAGTGTTTCTGTTATGATTCCCTTTTCCTTCAAAAGACTTGAGTTGGGTATTGTTGGGTTCTGAGATTGACTTCTAAATGCCTGCTTTGATCTTGACTGACCTATTCCACTGGGCATCTTCCTGCTCTAGTGATACCTTTCTGTACAAAGATCCTGCCTCTCTAGAAGGATCCTTTCAGGGATATGAAGGGCCCCAAGATGGGCCTCTAACTCAGGAGGCTGAGGGAGAAGCTTATGATCACAGGCTGGAGCACTGCTCTCTTGTGTTGGCTGCATCTGCGAGGTGCCTCGTGAGTTCTGAGTAATGCAAGTGCAGTGGCATGAGGAGGGCTGGGAGACCAGTAAATTTTGGACAGCTTCCCTCTACCCTGTCCTTTTTTTTCACCAAAAAGATGGATTGTTTGAGTGGTTTATTTCCTACTCGGATATTGACAGTGTACTAGATTTTAAAGTACAGGAATTTCTCTGGTCATCACTGCTTTATGAGCAAACATTCTATGTGCTTAATATTTACATATTTCAATACAAGGTAACTGTGGAATCCTTTCTTGTCTGTTTTTGCTAATCAGAGTCACAAATGAAACTCTTCATAGCAGGTTTCATTATCTGTTATTTTTCATTGACTTTGCCAATACCAATATTTAGCTATCTGCCAGGGAAGGGACTGAAGCTCACTTGACTTGAAAGGAATCAATCTCATGGCAGTTCATTTTTGAACTTCCCAGTGTGACTCTCAGAAGATGCTTTGAAGCATCACGACTTCATGACTGGTTCTGCTTGAGCTCTGGCTTGGATACTTAATTTTGGGACTTGAAAGTTTCAATTTTAGTTATAAAATTCAGTCTTGTGGATGATTAGATTTTTCTTGAATGTTCTAGTGGTGCCTTGGAAATGCTTAATTTCATAATTAGCTGTTTGATTTGGCTGCCTTCAAGCTCAGGTAGGGCTGTTGAAAAGAGATCTTGGTTTTCCTAGGCATGTACTAATATGTTTTCCTTTCAAGGTTGTGTTAGAATGAATATGGTGAAAAAAATTAACTTGTGTTTGTTTGTTTTTTTTTTTTATCTTGGTAGGTGAACATCTCCCTTAAGCATGGGAAGAGACTAGAGCACCAAGGAATTAGAATTGAATTTGTAGGACAAATTGGTGAGTTTAAGTTATAAAGGGGCTTTTAGGTGCTTGTAGTTTATGGAACTTGGCACTCAAACAATGCTACCTGTTCTGATCAGTGGATGATAAGTGCCAGAGGAAAGTTATAACTTCCTTACTTTAAAGCAAGTGATGTACTAATTTGTGCTACTCAGAAAATCATAGGGAGAAAGATATGTACATGTGAGGGAGAACTGGGTTGGTGAGTATTCAGTCTAAGACTAGCTAAAAGTTTGGTTGATAACCATTAGAGATTTAGGAAAAACAAACTTGTGGCCTTTTCTGAAGAGGAAGAGGTTGGAAAGGAATTAAGAAGTAGCCTATAGCAAAAGACTTAAAAAAATTCTATGGCAGTTGGTCTTATAAAACCTGTTAGAAATTTAAATTTATTATAACCACCTTAGTCTTCTTAGAGTTGAACTATGAGGAATCTTTACTATATCTAACTTCTTGCCAGTCCAGGTACTCTCTCTGCACCCTTAGGCTTATGCTAGAATTCCTTCCCTCTCAAAGAGCTGTTTGCATTGTTGTCCCTCATGGAAGTAATTACTCGAGTTTTCAGCCTCATACAATTGACTTTAAATGGAGTTTTGCAAATTCTCTGTTTCTGATCAGTCAGTAGGCTCCAGTAGTCTGTGTCTGAACTGTTGTGTAGCAGATATGACCTGGCACTTGCTGCTTTAGGCTTTGAGGTTTTGATCAGTAAGGCTGTAAAATTAAACTTTCAGAATAAAGCAGCACTGTGATGGGAGTGAAGCATAAAGGCAACAGGGAAAAAAAGAGCTCATGTATGTCAGTTTCATTTAGTCTGTTGTTGTCTAATAGCTGTACAGATTGTTTTTCATCTACTCTTGAATTATAAATTTTATTCTCCAGATGGATTTAATTTGATGTAGTGTTTCTTGAAATTCACGCATTTCTGGGACTTTCTGGTATGCCACATTTAGAAGTCCACAGAGTTAGGCAGAAGTAGTTTAAACTACTGCTCCTTGTACTTATCTATGTTTTGTTGCATCCTTCCAAATTTTAGTGTAGAAATTCTGAAAGTATTCCAGTAGTGTGATCTCCCTGCACTATTTGGAGACTAACTCCTTATCAAAGCTGTATTTTGGACCAGCTCTTCAGAGTACATCTTTTTTTACTAACTGGCACAAAAAGTATTTGATATGCAGCAATAAATAAACTATGTATTAGATAAATGGTAGTCGCAGCAAACTAAGTACATTTTTAGATAATTTGTGGTCATACCAGAAAATAGGAGTTACTAGTTAGCGTCAGTTTCTACCAAATTGGCAATGATGAACTGTGGAGTTCGTGTGTTAAGTTTATATATTCTTTTCTGAAAAACTTCAATCTCTGTAAAACCAACTACCAGTGCTCATGTTCAGGTCAAGAAGCTTATTTTTAGATACTGAAGTGTTTGGGTTTTGACTTTTAGGGTAATTTTAGGTGAGAATTGCAGGACACAGTTCTAGGCATCAATAACTGACGCTTCTCTGGGTACAGGAGATGCTGTTGTTGTGAAACTGCTTTTGTTTCCAAATGACTGACTTAGACCAGGGTCATAATAAGCCATTTGATTGTAGGCTGGTAGTAATAATAAATTATTTGATAGATATTATTAATCTGCAGGAGACCAGATAGGACCTCTGGCCTGTACTAAATAAGCCCATCTTGACATTGCTTAGGTTTTGTCCCTGCAGCAATAAATGCTGGAAGCCAAAACTAGGCAATGCTAATTACAGAGCATGCAAAGCAAGAAGTACTTATTAAAGCTAGCTAAACTGTCATTAAAAAACAATGCCCTGCTAGCAAAGCTTTAAATGTGTTCTCTTCATTTCAGTTAGTTCTTTAGGGATGCTAACTGTAGGCTGCTAGAACTGAAGGTAATTAAAAAACCTGAATAAAACATATGGTCAAATACATGTATTTTAAGTTAATTGCTTCTGTTATACTCTCCCACCTGCTCCTGCCAAATTAGAGACAATTTTGTTAAATTTTGCTAATAATAAACACTGAAACATACTTTCCTTTAACTTCCTAACTTTAGAACTCTTCAATGACAAAAGTAATACCCATGAATTTGTAAACTTAGTGAAAGAGCTGGCCTTACCTGGAGAACTGACCCAAAGCAGAAACTATGACTTTGAATTCATGCAGGTTGAAAAGCCATATGAATCCTACATTGGTGCCAACGTCAGACTGAGGTTTGTAACTGTTAAATCTTGCATTTTTCCTCTCCTCTGCAGAAATTTAGTAATTATGCTGCCCCCTCTTACTCCTTTTGGTTATTATATAGAACATGTAATAGCCAACAGCTAGTGTGCCTTGAATGGAGTTGTTGAGACTGTAACACAATGTGGTCTTTTCTACTTAATTTGGAATTGCTCAATGCTGTTTGTATAAATAAAATTCTTCAGTTCAATCAAGTGGAGACAGTCCATGTCTCTCCTTTAAAAAAAACCCAACACACCCACAATTGAAGAAAATACTCCCACATGTGAGTGTTCTGTCTTGTGCTTTGGTGTCTTACTCTTTTCTACTGAGTCTTATGAGATTGTATACTGGTCTTTCAAAGAATAACTGTACTTCAGAACACAAGGGCTCTTAGTAAATCTGAATAATTCTGGCTAATTCAGTGTCTTTCTTCCTAGGTATTTTCTAAAAGTGACAATTGTGAGACGACTGTCAGACTTGGTGAAAGAATATGATCTGATTGTTCACCAGCTTGCTACATACCCAGATGTAAACAACTCCATCAAAATGGAAGTAGGCATTGAAGACTGTCTCCATATAGAGTTTGAATACAATAAGTCAAAGTAAGTGTCAGAGCAAAATGCATTCAAGTAAATAACTTGGTAAAAAAAGGGTACAGTATGTAATATATGATGACCAACTTCAGCTGCTGCAGACTTAAAATGTAAAGTACTGATTACACAATGGTGTTTTCAAGTAATAGTTGGCTATTCTGCCTTCAGTACTAACAGGAAGGTCACTAGCAAATATTTAAGGTTTAGTTTTTGCATTTGTGCCTTTTCAGTATGACTAGTAGCACTGCCTTTACTGGTACTGATGGAATGATGGAAGTCCTGTAGTTGCTCCAGTCTGACTGAGGTGCTTAGTTCAGTGGGGAAGTAAGCTCTTGTTACCAGGCAGATAACTGCCTGTGTGACTTGTATTCAAGAAGCTGTAAAACTTGTGTTTTTTAACAACCCACTCCCATTTTGTTCTTTTGAAGGTATCACTTAAAGGATGTGATTGTTGGAAAAATTTATTTCCTCTTAGTGAGAATAAAAATTCAGCACATGGAGTTGCAGCTGATCAAAAAGGAGATTACTGGAATTGGTAAGAGAAACAGAGTCCAAAGAAAATGGCAACTTGTGTGCCAGTTGAGCCTTATGCAGACCTGGAGAGTGAAGTCAGTAGTTCCAGCTTTCGCTAAACTAGTGCTCCACCAGCTTCTTTCTCACTGGTGTTTGACTATCATTTGCATTTTGTGCTTTGGCAATAATACTTTGTAGTCAACACTGTCAGTCTGTTTAATTGCTCTGGCGTTTGTGACTCTTCACAAATGTGAGCCCTTGTAAATGGAACTTGGCATAAATATACAGTAGCTTAATCAACCTTAGTAAGTAATGAACAAGGGAAGAGGTGTAAAATGCACCTTGAAGACCCCCTTGTCTCTACAGGGATTAACTGGTTAAGGGGGCTTGGTAAACAAGCATGAATCAGTCATGCTCTAGAAATGTGTCATTTTCTGTCATCCTAAAAAAAAATTGATGTGATGGAAATATCAAACAGTTTCAAAGCAGAAACAGGTTGTTACTGCAGATCAGGCTGGAACAAGGAAGGCTGTAAGAGGCTGTGACTCATTGACTTCATTCCCCAGTGGCTGGGGTTCTTGGGAGCTTCCTGTATGAAGAATGAGAAAGCTTCTAATAGAGGAAGGGCAGAAAGCACTACTTCATTTCTGGCTCTTGAGCTGGCTGATAACCCTTCAGGTTTCTAGTCTGAGCATGGCCTAGCAGTATCAGTTGCTAGCACTGCTCACCAAACAATTTTGGTGCAATTTCAAGATTGCAGACCCTCTTGCTTGCCCCTTATTTAAAGTTTGCATATCCAGGGCTCCTTTGAAGCTCTGGCTACTGCCTCTTCTGTGTCAGCATGGCGAGGGGAGAGTAAGAAAGAGATGTCCTGCCTGGGAGAGGGTTTTGCTTTAGCCATGTCTGACTTACATGCAAGATGAAGGCCAAAATGCAGTGCTGTGTTAATTTAAAGGCTGCAGAATGGGAATTGTGATAAAACTTTGTAAATGTTTAAAACTGAAGTGTGTGTTCTCACAGTGAAAACTTGTTTCACCAGGACCCAGTACCACGACAGAGACCGAAACCATTGCAAAGTACGAAATAATGGATGGTGCACCAGTTAAAGGTAAATAACTGTGATTGTTTTAAAGGGTGAGTGTTTAGTGTTAAAATGGTATTTAAAAGATCTGGGATAGAAGAGATGACTTAAATTTTTTTGTTTTTCTGGAGAAACCATACTTTTCCTTAAGTTATTGAAATGATGGTGCATTTTCTATTCGGAGAAGACATTTTTATGGACTTGGGGCATTTCACTTGGGATCCTAGTAACTTTTACCCTTATTTACCATTGGAAATTCTATGACTGATTCTTTCATCAAACCTGACTCCATGGTGTAGACCAGCTCTAGAGAGTTCAAAATACATATCCTTCTGGCTTTCCTGGCTACCATGATTGCACTGAGAAAGGGTTCTCACTTTTCATTTCATGCTTGCCTCTGTGCTCAGTGTTATGGTTCTGATTTTTTGGGTGGATGTGTTTTAGTCTTGTTTATGTTCATTTTTGTTTTTTTTTTAACCAAGGAACAGTCACAGACAGTGCTTGGGAAACAGCTTTTATTTTGCATGTCTTCTGAAATCTTATTAATTATTCCAGTTTTAAGGAACTAATTTAAGATTTTTTTTTTTAAGGTGAATCAATTCCTATAAGACTGTTCTTAGCAGGCTACGACCCAACTCCAACGATGAGAGATGTAAACAAAAAATTCTCAGTGAGGTACTTCTTAAATCTGGTGCTTGTGGATGAAGAAGACAGACGATACTTCAAACAGCAGGTATGGTCTATAGCAGTCCTGTTGCAGTGTTATCTGGGCTGCTGTACATTCTGCTTTGAACCTTCAGCAGGTTAGAAGCCACCTGTGCTTCATGTGTGGCATAAGCATTTCTGCTGGCAAGTGTGTTGACAGGTTTGTAGATAATGTTAGCTTGCAGAAAAGGAGCCAAGGGGGATGTTGGATGCTATTCCAGCAAGGACAGGATGCTTGGTACCATAGAACTTGCATTGAGAATGCCCAGACAAAACACTTGAGTGGGTAAAATGAGCTACTGGTGCATTTGTTTGCTTTCTTACACTCCTGCAAAGAAATCTCCCTTTCTGCATTAGCCTGGGTTCAAAACGGCAAAGTCTTAATAAAGACTAAGGCATTTGACTGAAAAAGTTAGAAAAGATGAGGTGATGCTGAGGAAAGGTATAGCCAAAAGGGTCACTGGAAGAAGCCATGTGGATTAGATCAGAATCTTCCTACTACAAAGTACACAAGACAATATAATTAAACATGGAAAACAAGAGGTAGCTGGAGCATACAGTGGCTGTGGTAGGCTTTGGATTTTGAGAAAAGGAGGAAGAAAAATTTCTTGAATTCTTCAAAACTATTAAAATTGAGGGTAGGATAGTTGAGAAAGAGGTGACTGCTCAAGATTGCAAGTATTGAAGCAGTAACTGAATATATAAACTGCATGGTGCTGTCTTTGTTACTTTCATATGAACTGCACTGGTAAGCAGGGGGGATACATTTTTTTGTGGGCTCTTGTGTTTGGTGATCTTTTTTATTTTCCCAAAAGTCTTCATTTATCAGGAACTTAAGATACTTGGTGCTGTTGCCTTAACAGTAAATGTTGTTTTCAAGAGTGTTTTCTTCCTCAAACAGGAAATAATTTTATGGAGAAAAGCTCCTGAGAAGCTGAGGAAACAACGGACAAACTTCCACCAGCGATTTGAATCTCCAGAGTCACAAGCATCTGCTGAGCAACCCGAAATGTGAACTGGTCTAAGGTGACAAACTTTGCAGTGCTTCAGCAGGTTAAAGATGGCAGCAGCCTGTGGGAAAAGAAGGCCAGAATTCCCATTACAACTGTCTTCCTTCATCTTGCAGTGCTGCGTTTACCATACTACTAAAGCGTTCTTCAGTTAAACATTCAAGTATGTATATACATTTAAAATAAAGTGCTTTCTCAAACACTGGAACTTTCTTAAGCTACTATTTTATACTGCACATTTGCTTTTGTTTGATAATGTTATATGCACTTGGGTGTGCAAAAGCTTAAATCTAGTTATTTCCATGCATGGTAGGCTGGTATATTTGATTTTTGCTGCTCACCTCTACAGTGTAGACTAAAGCATTTCCCTTCTCTCATGTTGTTTATTGCATGTTTGTTTCCAATGTCGCTTATTTGCTTTGTTTTGTTTTGAAACTGCATTAAGACACAATGGACTAAATCACACTAAAAATCAAGGTTTATGGTGCATCTGTCCTAAATCTCCTAATTACTACATTAGACAGGGTTTAACTGAAGCTGCATGTCTGTGCACTATGACTGGTAACTGGAACCTTGAGACACCTCACCAGCGTTTCTAGGAGGCTTTGCATCTGGCAGTAACAAAGCATTTTGGGAAGCATCTTTGCCCTCTCTCCCCCAGTTCTCTGTCAAACTTCTCTAAGCCTTTCCCATGAGTTGCTCCTAACTTTTGGGGGCTTGTTACCCAGTAATTAGTGACTGGAGAGGGGTTGTCATGAGTTCACCTTGAGGTGGTGAGTGGGTAAAGTATTTGAACGTAGTTATCTTATTGATGAAGTAAATGCTGGTAACATGGATTATTTTTCAAATATGTGAAACTGTGTTTCCTCCTAGCGTCATGATTCCACTGTCTTCACAGTCAGTCTCTGTAACTGTCCTGACAGGAGAGGTAAAATGTCCTTGAAGGGACATCCTTCTGGGCCTGTTAGAGGGCAAACAAGTTTTTTGTGGTCTTCTGCAAAGATATTTGAAGCCAGGCAAGCCTTAAAACTTAGAAGCTTGTCTGGCATAGCAGACTGTTTGTCTTTATCATCTCATAGGCATTTAGTGTTTGAAGAAGTAGCTTAAAGGAGTTAGTATTCATCTATTCACCACAGAGCTTGGAGTCTGTTATCAGACCTGTGGCTTGGGCACAAATGGAAGCCTGCTGTGAGGAAGGCAACTTGCACTTGTACTTCACTTGGCCTTTAAACCAAGGCTTCTCAGCTCTGGTGCAAGTGTCATTGGTAACCTTACTTTATGAGTAAGTAAATAATCAAATTACATTTCTGTAAGAACTGTTTTATTACTGCGGCACTTTGATAAAGCAAAGACTCTGTGTACTTTATGCTAGGATACTCCTAACGCGGATATCTTCGGCTGAGAGCAAATCCAACTCCCTCATGTAAGTGCCTGTTCAGAAACTTAAAAGAATAAAGTTAAAAAAAAAAAAAGCCAAATATTTTCACGGTCACTTGCATGTCGTAAACCTGGGAACGATGATTTTGAAAAACTTGATTGTACTTAACCAGCCTGAGATTGTGCAACCATGTATAACGAGCGGGGGGAAAACATCCTGAGCTGCTATTTGAATTATTAAACCAGCTGTATTCTCACTAAATCCGGGTTGTCTGTCTTTGGTGGGCGCTGCCGTCCCGCAGAGCGCCCGGCGGGGCGGAGGGCGGGGCGGGGGGGCGGGGGCGGTGCCGCACACGCGCAGTCGCGCGGTTCGGGCGCGAGGCGATGACGTGTTGGCCACGCGCCGCCGCCCTTGTCCGCGGATGAGGCGCTGCGCGTGGCCGCTGCTGCGGCTGCTCCCGGCGCGCGCGGGGCTCGCGCTCCGACATGGCGGCGGCGCTCCCCGCGCGCGTCCCGCCGCGTCCTCGGCATCGTCCTCATCGTCGGCCTCCTCCGGGGATGGAGGCGCTGTCCGCGCCCCCGACACCTCGCTCTTCGTGCCCGTGCCGCTGAAGCCCGGCCTCGGCGGCGCGGCCGAACAGGATGTGGGCGCCGAGCTCACGCGACCCCTCGACAAGGGTGAGTGCGGGGGGACCGTGACGAGTCGCCCGCCCTCGTCTGCCGGCACCAGAGGTGCGCTGATGAGGCCGCACCTTGAGCGCTGTGTCCGGCTCTGGGCCACTCAAATCAGGAAGGACGCTGAGGAGCTGGAGCGAGTCTGGGGACGGACCTGGAGCAAACATCTGATGAGCAGCAGCTGAGGGGGCTCGGCCAAAAGGAGAGGAGGCACAAGGGCCCCCTTCTCGCTCTCTGCAGCTCCCTGATAGGAGGCTGCAGCCAGATGCGGGCTCTGCTCCTAGGGAACGACCACGGGACAAGAGGAAACGGCCTCAGGCTTACCAGGGGCGGTTAAGGCTGGACAGTGGGAGGAATTTCTTCACAGGAAAAGTGATTAAACATTGGAAGGGGCTGCCCAGCGAGGTGGTGGAGTTACCCACTCAGTGCTCTGCTGTGGTGTACAAGGTGGTATTCGCTCATAGGTAGGACTTGATGATCTTTTCCAACTTAGTTGATTTTGTGACTCTCCTGAGGGCTGAGGAAACTGGCTCCTACTGCTCTCGGGTCCTTTCCTGGGGTCAGAAAGACCAACACCCCTTAAGAGCAAGGGGTCCTTCCCTGCAGGCTGTCAGACCGGTGTAGCTGCTGGTGCCTGTGAAGGTGAAGTGAGATAAAGGCTGTTGGGTGAGATGACACTGGCATGTGGTGGCATTCGTGGGGCTGTGCTGTGCTAGGCCAGGAGCTGGACTTTGATGATCCTGGTGCATGCCTTCCAGCTCAGAATATTCTGTGATTGACTAGGGCCAATGGGTGTGCCCTGTGTGGAGGAAATGCTCTGCTGGCCTGGTTCCTCCATTCTCTGTTTTGGCGTGGTCAGGGTAAAGGTACTTGGCTTGGTGCAGGTCCCGCAGCCAAACTGAGATCTTGTGCATTCCAGAACCTGAACTGTATCTGATCTTAAAAGGCATAGTTTCTTCCAATATTGGTGTTACAGACAGAATAGATTGTCTGTGTGTGAATGTGCCTAGATCAAAAGTGGGCAAAGTGATAGGACAAGGGGGGAATGGCTTCAAATGGTCAGGAGGTAAGTTTAGATTGGATATTAGGAAGAAGTTCTTCCCTGTGAGGGTGGTGAGGCAATGGCACAGGTTGCCCAGAGAAACTGTGGCTGCACCGTCCCTGGAAGTGTTCAAGGCTGGGTTGGATGGGGTTTGGAGCAGCCTGGTCTATGGCAGGAGATTGGAGCGAGATGGTCTTTAAGATCCCTTCCAACCTAAACAGTTCTGTGATGTTGTGACCCCATGATCTTTAAAGATTTGGTAAATAAGAGACAAGTTGTTGATTCTTTCTATGTGTGCTGATCTGAAAGCATTAAGGGTGCAAATGGAAATATTTTCATATCTTCTCCTAATTAAGTGTTCTGAGTATAGGAAGGATGGGAGAATGATCTTCATTGTTCAGAACTATGGAGAAAAGAATATTTGGTCTTGAAAGCTAAAAAAACCTAGTTAGGAAGAAGAATCTTGAATGGCTGTAATGCAAAAATCTTTTATATGAGTAGTGCATTCCTCAGGTGCCAGTAAAGATGAATGATGGCTTATTTGTACGTTACCTGTTGTCTCATTTCTTAGAGGAGCAGTTATGTTGGATTTCTTCAAAGGTACAACTAAAATGCTCTGGGAAAATGAGTATAGATTCTCTTTGGTCTTTGCTAAGTTGTTGAGAGAGAACAGGTTGGCTGAAATTAGGTGTGCTCCCAGGTGTGAAAATTAACTACCTCAAACAGCATGAAGTTCTTTCATGTGAGACTGGCAAGGAATAGCAGCCAGGTGACCTGTGTGGTGCTCCTCTGGCTTGTTGGCTTTTAGTGTTCTCTTTGTTGCTGCCAGCAATATTTTGAAAAAAACCCGGAATGTATTTTAAAAGTACTGGTATTTTGAAACCAAATAATGTTACAGAAAACTGGACCAGACCTTCCTTAACATGTAGCCATTTTTGATATATGAAATAAATTGTCTTCCTCTGCTTCCCCCCTTCAGGTTCTGACCATACACAGTATTGTGTATGTGGTATTTGTATACTTTAAATGAAGATGCTTTGTCAGAGTCTGCTGCCAAGTACTGAACTAGATTCAATAAAGAACAATGTGTATTTATGAGCTTTCTGGTTACTGCTTGTAAAGAAACTTTGTTAATGAGCATAATTCCAGTGTGAATCATCTTGTTAGCTTGTTACTTGTTCAAGTGAGAGTGATTATAGTTTTCACACCAGTCAAACGCTGCTAGGAAGTCTAAAGGTATTTTTAGAAGCTTACTTTTGTAAAGCCAGTTTTGTAAAAACTTTGTAAGAAACCTGGACTGAATTCACTGCTCTATTTTCCACGACTTCACAGGAAGTGTATCCCTGTGAGTGCTGATAAATGCTTTAAATTTTGGTGTATGGGTCTTCTGTATCAGTTTTAATTGAATGTCAGTTGTGTGGCTTCAGTTGTCAGACCATGGGAGCTGTGCTTACTTGTGGGAAGTGCAAGTCAAGAAGGACCAGTATTGGCAGCAATTCACATAGCAGAAACAGGAGATGCCTGAACAGAGTTAGTTAGATGTGCAGGGTTGCTTGGACTGGACAATGGGAGTCTGATAGCTGGGGAGGAATTCTAAAATAAAGCAGTTTAGCTGCCCCAGTGGTAGCACACAGTCTGGCTGCGGTGGATTGCTGTCATCAGAGATACAGGGAAATGACCCAGCAGCCTTCCTGCAAACAGCATTGAAAAATCTAAATGCATCTGATACATTGGAGATTAACTGCATAATTCTTGAACTTCACTGCAGTTGGGCTGTCTTTTTACAGTGAACCTTAAAAACGCTGCTGAGAAGTCAAAGTAATTGAGGAGAAAGAGCTAAAACACAGCTCTAGAATGAGGAAATGGTAAACAAAGGGAAATCTCAAAACGAAAGTGAATGGTAAAAAGGGTGGTGACTGAGACAGGACACAGATGTCCTCCTGAGTGTGTACCCCGATTGCTACCTGTATGTGCAGTTGGATTAAGCTCACATGGGGCCAGCTTTATTTTGTTTTGAATTACCTTATTGTTAAGCCAAGTGTTTGTGCTTAGGAAGGATGTCACCTTGGTTGTGGTGCTGCACGGTCTCAATGTCATGTTGCCTTGGATAGTAACATGTTCTGGCATTGACCTTTTAATCTTGTAGTAAGGCCAATGGGCTGTGAATTTAGCTGTGTGCTGATGATGTGTTAATTGCTAGAGCTTCTTAGGGAAGCTGTGAAGAGAGCCCTGTACTTTCTTATACTGCAGTTTTCCAGTCTATCTTTGATTTCGAGGCCCTTAAACATGGCTGTAGATGGCTTCCTAGGAAGTGTAATCCTGCTGGCAGCCTTGCTTTGTTGCCTTTGGGAACATTTCAGATTGTGAGTTAATCCATTAAGAGACTCCTGTAGCTGTGAATGGGGATTGGGAGGAGCATTTAAATTTGGCATATTTTTGTCAGCTGGTGATTTTCATTGTGCCAAGGGGACTGTCTCTGTTATAGCTTTTTAGAGAGGCACTCTTTCAATAATTTGAGGTTGATCTCATGGGAAGCTTTCCATGTCATCTCAGACAGTTATGGAGTTAGTTGCAGAGAGCAGGGCTTGACGGTGTTGTGTCCAGTGACTTGTGCTGGCACTGGGGGTGTGCTACATTTATCACTCCTAGCATTTTACAATGCAGAGTTCATAGACTTTTCATACAGTTTTAAGAATAATGTATGCTCATGAATAGGTGTTCATGAAATTGGCTAGATTTTTTGTGAATGTCTGATGTCTGGATGGAAAGGGGACACATCTTTTTGCACTGTCATTTAATGAACTAAAATCAGCCTGTACTTGAGTAAATACAATTTTGTTGCAACACTGAACTTGCCTTTTAGGGGAGGGAAAGAGTTTATTAATAAGTTTGTAAGAGATTTTATTCAAACAAAGCTGAGTAACTTGTGATATATATGAAGCAACTCTGTTTTATTCCTTCCCTCCTTTTATTTAACCTGAGAAAAGAAGGAATACTGCATCTGGTTTACCTGATCTTTCTGAAGAGGCTGTCTTGGAAGCAGGATGGACGGAAGAACTTACCTCAGGATGTTTATTAAAAGCTGTCACCACGTAGTTCAAGCAGATTTACTTTTCATATTAAAACCTCCTGACAGGTGCTGATAAAAAGCAGACAAAAACCCACCCCAAACCATTAATTAGTTTGTTCCATGACTTGTTAGCTGCATGTTCCCAACTTTATGCTTTCCTATCAAGTACCAGAGGAGATGGCTGGCATCATCTTCATGGCAGTTCTTTGCTGCAGTTGAAGGTTGTCCTTCTTTGCAATAGTCCAAATATCACCCATTGATTGAATTTGATTAAGGGAGAGTTCGTTTGAGTCTGTTCAGCATGGAAAGATTCCCTCTCTCCAGAGTAAGGAGACTATAACCAGGATCTTTGGGCTAGGAGAATGTGATTTAATTTTGAGGAAGCTAAAAAAAAAGTTATTCTTTTTCTATAGGTGAAGTTCTAAAAAACTTAAACAAGTTCTACAAAAGAAAAGAAATTCAAAGACTAGGAGCAGAAAATGGACTAGATGGTAAGAAAATGTTTTAAGTATATATTATTTTAATATGAAAGCTGTTTTAATTTAGATACAATATTAGATCTTTTTGTATGTGATCTTGTCATCACAACACTGCTTTTTTATGTTGTCTCTGCCACTTGGTTCAAATAACCTTTATCTTTACTTCTAATAGCTTATATAGTATTAAAGTATGGGTTTTTAATGAAATGCTTCAGTGTTTTATTGAGTGTTCACAAATAGAGTTTTCTGATCTTGGCCACATTAATTTTGTTCCTTTTTTTTTTTCTTTCCTGCAGCTCGCCTCTTTCACCAAGCATTTATAAGCTTTAGGAAGTATATAATGGAATCCAGTTCTGTGAGTGCTGATTTGCATATTATTCTCAATGATATATGCTGTGATGCAGGCAAGTATCTGGAGTGCTTGTAAAATAAAATGTGTGTTTTTATTTGGTTTTGCCCTGTATACTTACCTACGTACATGTGGACCTCTTGCTATGCTGTCAGAGAGATTAAAAATCCCTCCTTCCCTATCAGAAACATTCTGATGGAGGGAATGTTCTGTTCTTAAATCTTCTGAAGGGGAAATGAAAGATGTGGAAGTGTTAGCAAGAAGCAGCCTGTTGTTGTACAGCATCTGTTCAGGGCTGAAATGAAAACAGTGCTGTTCTGTTTATTCGTCTGTTAAAAATGCAGTAGTCACTAGGGGGCACTTGGAGAGCTTTCTCCAGGCCAGGTGGCTTTGGGGACTGGTTTGTGACACTGCTCTGTTTCCCTCGGGCACTCACAGAGATGTTTGCTGCCTTAGTGCATCCTGTGTTGTAATTAACTGCACTTAACTGAGAGGTGATGCCAGCTGGGAACAGCAGAGTCAGCTTTCTCCAGGGTTTGAGCTGCATGGTGTGTGTCTTTTAATGATGGGAATTTAAAGGTTACAGTGGCCATTAGTTTTGTCTTAAAATGTGAAATGTGTAGATTTAAAATATTGGCACTCTTAGGAAATTATCTCATTATATTACTTATGCATAAAATGTTCCACAGGATTTTCTTATCTCCACTCCTTATTTAGTTATAAGTAAGCATTATGCCTTAAAACTCATATACAGAAATACTGAAATTTTTTAATTTGAGTTTTGTTTGTGTGAAGATGGTAATTAAATATATTACATAAAAAAATATTCCACAATAATTTTTATTCATTGAATAATAATTCTCAATTTAATCCCCTTAAATTAGAACATTCCCCCCCCCAAATAAAAAAACTCCCACAACCCCCAAACCACTGCTTTTTCTTTTTGTGTGGGTATGTTTGATTATAACAGCTTTTTAGATCAAGATAGTTCTTTGAAATTTTATGAGAGCTGAACAGTCAGAGTGTGACCTGAAATGAGACCTTTAAGGCCCACATGTCTACTCTGCAAGCATTCAGAAAAATGAACCTGAATTTCTCTTCTGAGTTGATTTTAGTATTTATATTTTCTCTCTTAGGGATTGGAAACTTAGAATTTGGAACTAGCATCTGAGTTGATTTTAGTATTTATATTTTCTCTCTTAGGGATTGGGAACTTAGAATTTGGAACTAGCATCCTAAGTCTTGGTATCTTGAGAATCTGCAAATCTTTTTTTCTCTGTTTAGTCATAAAAGCTCTTTAAAAGCTTTTATTTTATTTCAAGGGAATACATGAATTTAGGAAGAAAGGGCTAAAATCTTCTCAGGACATAAAAGCTGTTTCTCATCCAGCTTTTCCACAGTTTCTCATTTTACTTAGAAGTTCTCTAGGCAGGTAGGCTGACCAGAATAAATATGCTGAAGTGAGATGCATTTTTTTGTATTATTATGTTTGTATTCCATTGCTAAATGAGTCCATGCACTTGTGTTAGTTTCCTTTTCTGCCACTGAGATAATTATTGAACTTTGTAGAGAGCCAGAAGTTGAAAGGATTACACAAGTGTGGGGTAGAAGCAGTAGAAAAAGTTTTTTCAAAGTTTATTATGAAAGTACACACTCAAACAAGCATACAAACTTTCTGAAAAGGATTTGTTCTTCTAGGTCATGTGGATGATCTGTTTCCATTTTTCCTGAGGCATGCAAAGCAGATCTTTCCAATGCTGGACTGCATGGATGATCTGCGCAAGATCAGCGATTTGAGGCTGCCACCCAACTGGTAAGGGTGACAAAGTGGCTGCATTGTTTTCTTTTCTTAGTGTCATAGAACTTCACAGACTGTGGACTCAAGTGTAATTATGCTACATTTGCAGATCCATTTCTCTGTTTTTACAGTAATTTGTGTCAGGAACTCCTACATTTTTTACAAGGTACATCACAGTGAATGAAAAAGAAAATAAGATTATATCAACTAGGAAAGTCACTGAGTTGGTGAATTGTGCTACCAGGAAGTAGCACATCAAAACATTAAAATATTGATAAGCTCAAGGAGAGAGAATTGGACGAGTAGTGAGAATTATTTTGAATGCAATATGTGAATTTCACTTGGAATCTTTGAAAGCATTGTATGATTTAGAAGATCAGTGTGTAAGATATAGTAACCTCTTTATACTGTCTCTAAGAACTTGGTATTTTTGCTTTCAACACACATTAAAATCTATTAATAAATAAATAGTTAAGCTAATTTCTCCTGAACCAGTATCCAGATAAATGTTCAACAGATCTGCATTTTTTTGTGTTTGCTTTAGGTATCCAGATGCCAGGGCTATTCAGAGAAAGATAATATTCCATGCTGGTCCTACAAACAGTGGAAAAACTTACCATGCTATCCAGAGATTTTTGTCAGCCAAATCTGGAATATACTGTGGTCCACTAAAACTTCTGGCTCACGAGATCTTCCAAAAGAGTAATGATGCTGTCAGTATGTCATATTACTTACCAACATCCTTAGTACTGGAACAGTCTCATGAATGCATGTCTGTAAAGTCCTGCAGTGGCCCCAGGTGGTCCCAGGAGCCCTGTGCTTGAACAGGTGCCTTTGCTTTGCAGTGGTGTCAGCTCACGTGAAAGCAGTTATGCATTTCTGCTTTAGGAGCAGAATGGAACATCATTTCCCCCAGTGCTGTCCCCAAAGCATGTGCTGTGCAATCATCCCTGTAACTTGCCTCTCTTCTTCTGTAATTTGTTGTTCCCTGGGTTAGGCAGGTTCTGCCTATTAGGTTTTTCAGCATAGGGACCATGCCTTCTTTTGCCCATGACTTTTACTATAGCTTATGCACAAAAATTTACCCTTGCTTAACTCCCCTCAGCCTTCTGCTTCAATGTTTAAATATGTTTCACTTCACCACCCTTGAAAAATTCTGCAGATTCAGATGTGTTGAGTTGAATAGCAGTACTGTATATCAGGTCCCTAGAGGAAATTTTCATGAGTGTTTTATATTGCTTCTGGCATATTTTTTGGAGGCTCCTCACCAGTGTGTTTCCAGCTGCAGAGAACCAGACCAGTTCTGAAGCATTATAACCACATATCACATGTTAATACAGCACAGTGTGTGTGTACAGTAGTGACATTGTGATTTCTCTTTTGTGGATGTAGAATGTGTAACTTCTATTATCAGTCTGTCTGAGCAACACATAAGAAAGACTGGCTTGTCCTAGGAGATACCTGTGATGTACCACATGTGTTCACATGGTGACTGTGGGTACAGTGCAGTGATGTTCCTTGGGAGTGGTTACTGAACTTTTCTCCCACGTGTTTACTGCGTGTGAGAACTTTTCAGTTGGTGGCTCCTGGATCATGTTTAGGCCCTAGGGCTTAAACAGGGCTTCCATCAGGGCTCTGTCGGTGGCTATAGGTTTGGATGGAGCGGCCATCAGCACCAAGGAGTGTAGGGCTGGTAGGGTGATGGCCTCAGCTGTCTCTCACAGCTGATCCTCATGAGCTCTTGCTTTGTGAGTATAAGGCAGCAGGTGAGGCTGCCAACAGGTCAGTTGCTAAAGGAGCTGGAGCAGGCTGGAGCTTGCAAGACTCCTTCACTGCTGGACCTTGCTTTATGAGCCCCTTGTACTCCTCTAGCAGTTCTTTTGTGGCAGGTGTGACAGCTCTGAAATGCTCAGGGGAATATGTAACCTCCTGCAGGCGTAGGGGAAGGTATCTAATTTACAGATACCACCTCTTCATTAAGCTTCCACTCTGATAGGACTTAAATACAAGGCATAAGTCTCTCAAGACTGAGTAGTTGCTTCCTGGATAGCTTCTATTATACTGTCCTGGAAACTACTGTAAGAAACTGTTTTGTCCCCTTTGGAAAGGGGATTCTTTTGCATTAAAGAAACTTAACCTGAAATTTCTGAATGCCTTTAGAATGTGCCATGTGACCTGGTGACAGGAGAAGAGCGTGTGTTTGCCAATGAAGATGCCAGACAGGCTCCTCATGTTGCTTGTACCATTGAAATGTGCAGCACTAATACCCCTTGTAAGTACACATAATTGTTTCAGTGCTATCTGGGGGATCGTTATGTGTGTTACTGTTTGGAGTCAAAAGTTGCTGAGCCCTTTTTTTTTTGCTCTTACTTGAACAATTCCTCAACTATGATAGAACAGTTGAAGAAACCTGGATCATCTCAGAATAGCTCTTTGGTGATAGAGGATTAGCTTTGTCTGAGCAAGCTTTTTTAGTGAGTTCCTTCATGTCTTGTACTGCTGTTCTAGATGCACTTCCTTGGTGCATCATATTTTTCTTTTTTTTGTTTTAAGATGAAGTTGCTGTGATTGATGAAATTCAGATGATCAGAGATCCTGCCAGAGGCTGGGCTTGGACAAGAGCTCTTCTAGGTAACCTTGTTTGTGTTGGCAATGAATTAGCTTAATGGTATATGAAATTCAAGCTTAGCAGTCAGTATAGTCATCTGTGGTTACAATATGTGATAAAAAATAAAAGGGTTTTTTTTTTCATGTCTTCTCACAGCAAGTTAGAGAGATATGCTGCCTCAAAGGATTTGTCTGCATGACAGAAGGTTACCTGTTGTGTTTTACTTAATAAATGGGTTTTTAAAATTTTTTCCAAATGATGCCTTTTCCTGGTGTTAGAATCAAGAGTCAAACATGGCTTGAAGGGGAAAAGAGATTTTACCTTGGTATTTATTTTAAGAATCCTTAGGTGCACATGTCCAGGCTAAATACACCAGAATGCACACTGCCATGCACACCCCCAAAAGATCTGGTATAACATTATAGATCTTACGAATTAGCATATCTATCAAAAATTCCCCAGTGAGAGGCTCGAGTGAGCCCCCCATCCCAAGGAACCTTCCCCTGGATGGTTCTATCTCAGTTTACAGAATGTGTTCTGGAGAGGACCTTGGGGTCTGGGGCACACTGACCCCTACCTATGAAGCTTCTAAAATATTTAGTCTCCTATTTTGACAAACAAGTCCAGGAGTGTAGGTAAAAGCACTAGGAATACAGAAAGGAGTATAGAAACTGTAAAAAGGGGGATAAAAGATAAAGCAAAAAATCTTAATGGCATCCCAGACGCCTTTTATTTTTCCTTCCTTGGCTGATATGGAGTCTTTACTACATTGTGCTGTCCTTTTACATTGACTATTTCCACAAAGAATGCTTTTCTGTTCAATTAAAGCAACACAAGTTTTCAAGAGACTGCTTTATATAGAGATACTGCTAAAAATGGCAATTTTAAATATTTTATAGTGTTAATTGCACTTGGCTCATTTATAGAGCTGCATGAATCTGTTACATTCATAGAAGAACGCTTATTTTGATAATTTTAGAATTTTTTAAGAGGAATTTTTGAAACATTTTCCTCCTATTTGGAACAGAAGTTTGGAATCTGATTCCTCCTTGGCCCTTCCTTTCATTGCTTTTGATTCTAAGTTCAGCAGATTTGTCACACTTCCTTTACCTCCTATTTTTCCCTGTTCTGTTCTGACTGCATTAGAGGTGAATTCATGCAGAAAACAAAACTCCTCAGTTCTGCTATGGTTTGGGAGTTAGTAAAACATGAGTAGTAAATGAAACATACTCAAAGCTTTTCTCCATTTGTTCAGTGGCTGAGAGCACCTCTTGTTTTGGCTACTCTGATTATCACACTAATGAATTATCACCTGCTAGTAAGAGAACAAGAGCAGCTCTGAGGAAATACTGTGTTCTGGAAGAGGCTTTAGGTGCTGGTTTGGGTCATTGAAGGAGGTGAAATACAGTCCTCATTGTGTTTAGCAACCAAAATACAATTTTTTGATACTTTATCAGCTAGCTTAAGCTACTGTTGTATGTAAACAAGTAACATTTTGCTTTTTATTTTACTGGATCTTGTTCAGGTCTCTGTGCAGAAGAAATCCACGTTTGTGGAGAACCTGCTGCTATTGACTTGGTGACAGAGCTCATGTACACTACAGGGGAGGAAGTTGAAGTAAGTAATTCTGAGAAATTATGAACAGAACATCAGGTTCTCTTTGCTGTAAAATGGGGGAAAATGTAGGGTCTTTTGAGGGTATCACTGTCTGAAGTTATCCTGTTTCTCAATTCCTGTAAAGCAAAGATGTGGCAAAGTTCTTTCTTCTTAAATAGTGGTACTGTTTTACTGAAAGAAAAGTGATTTGATGAGTTCCCATCAGGGGATGCTGCAGCTGCTACAGCTGCTTAGGGACTTTATTTACAGCTCTGATCTTCCAGGAGGGCATGATTCTCTCAAGTTCGCTGACTTTACGGGATGTATTGATAGTTATTCTCTATAGGATTGAATTGGAGTTTAGAAAAATTCTGTCTTATGACAACTTTGATTGTAGGTCCGAAACTACGAGAGACTGACTCCTCTGACTGTGCTGGATTATGCCTTGGAGTCCTTGGATAACCTCCGTCCTGGGGACTGCATTGTGTGTTTCAGTAAGAATGACATTTACTCCATCAGCCGACAGATTGAAGCCAGAGGATTAGAATGTGCCGTTATATATGGCAGTCTGCCACCAGGTAAAGCATTCTGGCTTTTATACTTGAGAGTGTTCTGTTTCTTGCTGTTTTTCTTAGGAAAAACCCCATTGTACTGCTTGCTTTATTTTAAAATAAAGCTGTGCAAGTTTTCTAGTTTTGCTTCTATGTATAGCTAGAGAAAGTAATCAGCTTTCGTTGATTGGTCTTTTAATCTTGGGATTAGACCTTTATTATGTACTTAATTTTGATCTTCAGATAGATATAATTAAATGAGATCTATCCACAGCTCTGGGAATTATTTAAATCCCTCCTGCCCCCTCTTCCCAACAGCAGCCAAATACCAATAAAATGCCAATTTATTTGATTTTTCCTCAGCCTGTTATAATGACATTGGACTTAGTGATGCATTGTCTTTATTTTGCATGAAGTTTGCTATGCAAAGTGTTCTGTCATTCTGTTTCAGGAACAAAGCTTGAACAGGCAAAGAAATTTAATGATCCTGATGATCCATGCAAAATTTTAGTTGCTACAGATGCAATTGGAATGGGACTCAATTTGTAAGTGCTTGCAGCAGGTTATGGTACTTTTATTTTCCTTTGGATGTGATGGCAGCATTAATTTCCTTGCTTTTTATCTCCCCGGTCTGATTAACTCATCTAAATATCTGCTGTGCCTTGAAAACACAGTACATACATTTCAATTTTGAAGTAGTGATCAATTTGGTTAGGCAGAACCAAGCTTTAATTTTAAAACTGATTCCAAGAACTAAATGACTCCCTTGGACTAATTCAGTGTGGTAGTTGGCAGGGGATGACAGGGCCTACTAGATCAACTGGAGTCAGATGTGCTAGGTTGTCAGAGTTACTGGTAAACTCTGTATTTCTGAAATACAGAGCAAGTTCAGCCCAGTTTCAGATATATTTCACTGGTGAAGGACATGCAGTCACATTGCTGCAAACTACTGAGGCAGATGTTGGTGAATGCATTGGGACCCTAAAAGGATGTGCTTGATGTGTGCAGGAATGATGATTCTCCTGCATCTAGCCAGTATCCTTGTCCTGTCCTTTAGAATATGCTGTGTCCATAAGCAATATCTGTGATACTCTAATTTATAGAGGAGAAAAAAGCCTTTAAAAAAGCAAAAGCTTTAATTCTTCATATTGGAAGTAATTTACAAAAAAAGGCTTCCTCTTTGTTTTTGTTGAAATATTTCAGGTGTATAAGAAGAATAATTTTTAACTCCATAGTAAAGCCAACTGTCAATGAGAAGGGAGAGAAGGAAATAGACTCCATTACCACCTCCCAGGCTCTCCAGATTGCTGGCAGGGCTGGGCGCTTTGGCTCCTCCTTCAAACAGGGAGAAGTCACCACAATGCATCGCGATGACCTCGTGCAGCTGAAGGAAATTCTGAGTGAGGCTGTGCCCCCTGTGAAGGTGAGAGCTGCAGTACCCAGTTTGTACAGATGTGCTCTGGAGCTGGCTTATGATATTCTGATCCCAAAGTATTTTTCCTTTTGTCTGTTTCCAGTTCAGTGATAAAAGTGGGTTGTGTTGTGCCAGAGTGACTTTTGGGTGTATGTCCCATTTGGAGACTTGCAGTGTTGCTTTTATATTGAATCTGCTCTTTTAAGAATTAAAAACTCAAGCACAAAAGTTCTTAAGTTTCAGCTAAGTGTGCTATATAAACTGGAGTCTGCAGGGTGCTTTGGTTTCTTGCGTTTTGTCTTTCAATATGTTATTTCTGGTGCATTAACTTTAAAACAATATTGAGAATTAATGGAAGTTTTTTTCTGTTTTCCACTTAGGCAGCTGGCCTACATCCTACTCCTGAGCAGATAGAAATGTTTGCTTATCATCTTCCTGATGCCACTTTATCCAACTTAATTGTAAGAATGATCTAAATATTAGCTTTTGTTTTAAAAATGGAGTATTGCTAATAGTCGCTGCTTTTGTACAAACTTGCCCTTAGGACACCTGACAGACACCCATGTGTGTATTTTTTTATCAGTTGGAGTCTTCTCTCTACCACACAATGACTGCAGATAGGTCTAGGATGTTTAACTTTTCTGTGTTATGATCAACTTGAAAGCTTTTGAAACGTGTCAGTCATTTTTACACTTGTTTAAGACTGTGCAGCAGCTTTTTCATTCCAGCTTTTCTGGGTTTTAAATGTAGACATTTTGCTCTGAGGCTGAAGATATTAGAGATCAAAATTTAGATAAATTATTTGAAAATCCCTAGGAAACTAGGCTGGTCATGCCAGATTTCCACATATCTGAGAGCTACCTGATTTTTTTTTCCTGTTTCTGTGGATTTTGTGGCAAAACTGTTTTTGTAACTTACAGAAAACAGATTTTGTGGGCTCAGTTTGATCTCCTCTTTAGATAGATACTAGTTCTTTTAGAGGTACCTAAATATTTTAAATAGAAGTTAAGGTTCCAATACTGTATTTAAAGAATATTATCACAGGTTTTAGTACGTGGAGAAATTCTTGGCAGCTTTATTGGTTTTAAATGTGCATTTTTGTTCTCTGCTGATGTGCTGTTATGTAGCAAAATGTATGTTTCTAACCTTGAACTGAAAGATTATACCTAGAAATCTCCTGGAAGACTTATACTGATAGGGTAACAGCACATGTTTAAAATTTTAAAATTAGCAGTTTCTGGGCTAGTATAGCAGTATTAAGATACAAACCTTGTGTTGTTATTGATCTCTTAAATATTTTTTTTTTCATTAAAAAGCTCAGTGTTTCTTTAAGGATGTTTTTAAAAAATCCTTCAAAGATGTACACTAGAGAAATAATTTTGGAGGCCCATAAAATTCTCCCTGCAGGGTGTACTGCATCTTTTGTTTCTTCAAACCTTGAGTATATCTCATGTTTTCTTTGAACTCCTCTATTGGAATACTGTATTTAGCTCGTGTTTTCTTTCTTCCTAAAATAGATCCGATCTTAACATTGAGCTAAAAATAGCTCAATTATTGAATTTTATGCTGTAAAGTTAGCTTTTTGGGTCATGCTAAGTGACAAACCTGGAGAAATTTCTAAACAGAGTAGTAACTGGTTCATGTGATGGTGTTCTTTATAACTAAAATGTACCCTTCCAGAACTTTGTTATTTAGGAGACCAACTGAAAGTGTTTAAATAAAGTGTAGCATGTTACATCTTCTCCTCTGATCATGCGTTGGAGAATTTAATGCAAATTCTGCTAAAAGAGCAGGGGGAACTCCCCTGCCCACTTTTTAATTACTATGGTCAAATTTGATGGTTTTTAACTGTTCTTTCAGTATAACTAGCCTTTTAAACTCTAAATAATTTTTTGATTTGGTAATACAAAGTTTAGCTACCTTCTCCTGTAATAACATTCTTCTATTTGGTTTTATTTTCACAGGATATTTTTGTGAGCCTCTCACAAGTCGATGGAATGTACTTTGTCTGCAATATTGATGACTTTAAATTTCTAGCAGATATGATTCAGCACATTCCACTAAATCTGCGATCACGATATGTCTTCTGCACTGCACCCTTGAACAGAAAAGAGCCTTTTGTGTGTACCACTTTGTTGAAGGTCAGCTTTTTTTTTCCCCTCAAAAAAACATGGTATTTATATTGGACCAAGCGGGTCTTAGTGCACTGAGGCTGTATCTAGTTGCTATATTTGTTGTGGGTTTGCCATCAGGTCATTTGAGAGCATTCTTAAAGTGCTCACAGGTAGTGTAAGATATATAAAATAGCTGGACATATATTTTTTTCCTAATTGAATTCTTCATTATTTTTATTGATCAAAGCTTTTAACTTCTGAGAACTCATGATGTAAATTGAAGTTTGGATAGCTTATCTGCTGTTTGCTTCAGGAAATCCTACTGCTTGTCCTTGTATGTGAGCTCTGAACTGGGAGAGATGAGAGTTGTGTTCCCTAGTCACTTGTGCACTGTTAAGCTTTGCAATACAGTGTTCCTGAAAGCAGACATTAAAAAACAAGTTACTCTTTCTTCAAGTTACTCCTCCTGTTAGCTTGTCAACAGAAGAAAAGAATGTTGGGATTAAGGGTGATTGCTGATGCTATAATACAGTTACATAGAATTTAAACCTCAGAAAACACAGAGCTGTAAGTTGCTCTCAGAATTATGTCACTTTACTTTTCAGGCCTGGATGAATTATTTTTTACTGTGCCCCCAGAATGATTATTTTGAGGAATTTGTATTCAGCTGATTTTTCAGTTTTTCAGAGTTAATAATAATGTCACGTGGGACTATTACTTTGTTAGACAGTATTGCCATTGTTCCCTTTTTAAAGACTGCATTAAACTTTTTAAATGTCGTAGTATAAAAATGAAACTGATGTGGTGCTCTCATGTCACAAATCATAGAACCCTGCTGTTCAAAAATAGCTAATAATCTTTAAAAAGTGAATTGGTTAAAGGGTTGAAAAAGGTGCTTCATTAGGAAAATGCTGAGCATTTAGATTCCAAGTAGTGAAGATGCAGAGGGGCATCATGTGGTGTTAGAGGAAGGTAGGCTGTTGTGAATGCTTGTGTGAATTTAAGCCCCATTCCTTGGCCAGAAAAACCCACTTTAGTATCAGCCAGTCAGGAAGCAGTTATTCCAAGTCATCAGTACTCTTAAAAATTTTAGATTTAAATCTTATTTGATTTGTTTTTCTGTTAGTTAAGGAGCTGACGTGTCTGGGTTTCAGAAGGGCAGATTTCTAGTGCAGATTAATCTGTTTGAATTGTGGGTAATGTGTTGCCTAAACCAGGGAATATATTTAATATTTTAAACCCTGACAATTCTGAAACAAGATAATTAACCAAATAGGAGGAGGAGGAGGATTAAAAAAGACACAAAGTCCATCTGCTTTGTTAAATGAAATTAAATGCCTTCAGTGTTACACTTTTCTGGACAGCTCTGTGCTTTTGTTGCCTAACTCTGCATGGCCCATGGACAAATTGTGTTAATGAGGCCCTGGAAAGGAGAGGTGACTCCTGTATTGAGTAATTAAGTAAAAGAATGTGTGGCATGTGGGTTGTGTAAAACAAAGCAGGTATTTTCTGGAGTATTCTTTGTATGCAGACTCTGAGGAATTTAACTCTTTGGGGATTTCTTCTTTCCTCCCTAACTCACTGGACTTGACTGAATTTGCTTGTTTTTCAGTTTGCACGACAGTTCAGTAGAAATGAGCCTCTGACGTTCGACTGGCTCTGCCGGCACACCAAGTGGCCCTTAGCTGCTCCAAAAAACATCAAAGAACTTGTACACCTTGAAGCTGTGCATGATGTTTTTGACCTCTATCTGTGGTTAAGGTATTGTCTTTGTGCTTGAAAGCTGTTTTTTGATGTTTTCTTATTATTTATGACTTGCAGTCCTTAGAGGCGCAGTATCTTCAAGCCCATGTGTATGTGGTGCAGGATGGCCTCCTTTGGCTCTTTAGAGGATTTTGACAAATGCAAGGGTAGCAATGTTGAGGGAGTGAGTTTTGCAGAGAGCAGAAAGAGAAAGGTAGAACAAGGTGATCCTGGATTGGAGCAGCTGAAATGCAAATTAAAATACAGTGACCTTCCCATGCAACATGTAACAAATGTTTTTCTTTACTTAATATATATCCCATTTTTGTCCCAGTGAGAAGGT
Organism: Lanius collurio; assembly: GCA_020086605.1. Taxonomy (NCBI): domain Eukaryota; kingdom Metazoa; phylum Chordata; class Aves; order Passeriformes; family Laniidae; genus Lanius; species Lanius collurio. The sequence continues at coordinate 1,865,827 of JACBWW010000010.1, read as the reverse complement.
TTAATTTTATGTTCTTTTGCCTCTCTTCAGTTACCGCTTCATGGATATGTTCCCTGATGCTGTCCTTGTAAGGGATATTCAGAAAAAACTAGACGACATTATACAGATTGGTGTCTGCAACATCACAAAGCTGATCCGAGCATCCCAGTCTGCAACTGCTCCTGGCCCAGCTGAGGTTGTGTCGGAAGACTTTCCTCTCTCAAGGACTAAGAAGGATGCCAGGGTGGTTTCAGACCATCATGGTACAGCCTCCACAGAGGCACTGTCCATTGCAGTGGAGGCTGCAGGACTAAGAAGAGCGAAGAGCTTGAGACCCTCTCGGCTTGGTAGCAGGCAGGAGGATCTGAAAAGCTATGGGCGTGGATCTCTTGCCAACAGATTGCTGCGGGAGGGACTTCTGACACAGGAAATGCTGAGACAGCTGGAGAGTGAGTGGCAGGATCAGCACAGGAATGGTAGATATGGCTTTGGTTCAAAAAGAGATGATCAGCGTCGTTCAAAGGAAACAGGGAAAAAGAGAAAATAGAACCATGTCCTAATTCTGTTTAGTTTTTATTCACAAAATAAAATACTATTTTAATAACTTCTTTGGCATTTCATGTTTACACTGCTGCAGCTCCTTGATATTTTTCCTTCTCCTGTGATCAGTAATGTGAAGCACTCAGAGAAATGGACTTTTAAAAGCTCAGAGACCATAAGTTTGCTTTTACTGCTCAGCTGTACACTCTTTCAGTCATGGTGTTCAGCACAAGTGTATGATCTACTGCTATGTGAAAATTTGAACTTGGTGTCTTCTTGCAAGATACTCTCTCATCATCAATAAATGTCAGATATTTCACTAGTAATGAATTAGCTACTCATTCCACCCCTTCCTAAAGGGCAGAGTTTAACAGACCACAAACAAGTAATGAACAGCCTGGAACAAAATTGGCTCAGAATGGTGATAGTAATCATGTGCCTCTAACCTTTGTGTCCTGTGAAAATGCTGAAGGAGGTGAAAAGCATTTGTGGTAGTATGTCAGGAATGATGGAATTCTGGCTACAAGAATTTTTGAGTAAGTTTCAGTTCTGTAATCTAAGTAGTAATTACTGATGCTGTGTGATTTGGTTTTTGTGTGAGCAGCTTTAAGGTGTACTTTTGAGCTCCCAGTATGTATACTGGAGAGTGGAAGGAATCATGCTGAAACTGCTGTGTGTTTCAGAAATGAGTTTCAGCACTTGGACTTGTTGCTGGGCTGCCTGATGAGAATAATGCTACACTGACCATATATCTGGGGTTGGCTGTGTACAAGTGCACAGATCCTGCTTGTGTTAATGTTGGGAAACCTTTAAAATCCAGGTTGAGTTTCACGATCAAATACCTGACTTTCTCAAGTGATCAACTGTGTTTCTCTGCAGGCTGAAAGTTTGCTCTGAATCCCTTTTTCTTTCTCCTGGTATCAATCCTTTATGCTGTTGTTCAGAAACAAATCTGCAGCAGTTTGAAAAATGTTTTTACAGCTGTTTTCAGGTAGTTAATGTACTCTTTCCTCACTGTTTACTAAAAAGCAAGCAGTGTGTAAATGTTTCTAGTCCACATCATCTCCTGCTGATTTCAGTACAGTACTGGTGGGAAGAGAAAGTTTTAGGCCCTTCCTCTGCAAAGCCACATCTTTTTTTCCTCCCCCAAGGAAAACCAAGCAGCATTATGTGTGTGGCAATGGCCATGTGAGTGTTGTGGATTTTCTGCTTTGTGGATGAGTAATTCAGCTTTACTTTCCCAGAGTGCTGCTGAACAGCAGCACGACTTGCACAGAGTGCGAGCTTGCATTAACCCTTACAAATGTGTTGCATTTGCTACTCTTCACACAGCTTGTGTGATGTAGGTTGTGTGATGATGGAGTGGTACCAATTGCCTCCTTGTTCCTTGGTACTCACTGGAAGGGAAGTGGTAGTTGCTCAAGCCTGCAGGCCTGTTTTGACCACATGTATTGTCCCACTTACCCCTGGGACAACTTGAAACCACCTTGGCTGTCCACCCCGGACAATTCTGTTTTCTCTGCCTGGTGTGTGTGAGGTTGGGTTGTGGGAGACCCACATTGCTGTTGTGCTTGGTTTCTGGTCTGTTAGGTTGAATTTATCCTTTAATCATACAGTAAACTGAGTACTAGAGTAGATTTTTGAGCAAGGAAAGAGTGTGTGGGACTTCAGGGTGTAAGCCAACCTTGTGTTTCAGCACCAAGCCTTGCAATAAAGAAGCTAAATCACTATAAGCATTCTTTTTTGTATTTTGCTGACATTAGCACTTTGCTTAACTCATTGCTTGTTTCCATAGTGACTCCATAGTAACTGTTTTAGAAGCTCTGAAGTTTATTCAGGCGTTTCCAGGCTGACTTTATGAAAGTTTTCTTTTCTTTGGAGCTAATGGTGTGGCTGTCATTGACTCCCATTAGAATGGCTGCCAAATTGGTCCCCTGTGGTACAATCTGGACTGGTGTGGTGCAGAGTTACCCCAACTACCCATTTTTAGCCTGCCTTGTGGGGCTGTGCTGAAGCTTTATTTTTGAGCAACAACAACACTATTCATTTGATCTGGGAATCACATTTGCAAAACTATTTCAGGTGTTCAGATTTCCAGATTAATTTCAGGCACTGAAATTAGAGATGTTTGGAAGTTTTTCATTAATTGTTTATTTGCTGTCCTTCAAATGTAAAATGCTGATTGTAACAGCACTGCTTGGTAAAATCCTTCTGTCTTTTAAGCCTGTGTGCTCTATTCTGTCTGTGCTGTTTCCATCTCTTCTGATTTTTCCAGTCAGTCCCCTCAGGTGTTCTGCTTTATTTTACATCCTGATGTTGCTCTAGGAGGGACATATGCAGGAAGAATATGAGGATCCCTTTCTCTTCTGAGATTTGATGAACTTGTGGGAATATAATGGGGAATAAACCAGCTGCTACTGCAGGGAAGGGGGAATGTGTTCTAAGGGTTGGTCTTGGAATCATAAGCTATAAGGAAGAAGGATTTCACTTGATGACTTGCTAGTAGCCTTGTCCCCTGTCACCTTGTTAACCTGGGTACCAAATTCAGCAGCCAGCATTGCCACTGCCTTTGATACCTCACCAAAGATAGATGAGTTTTATCTTGCAATAAAATATTGATATGGTACCCCTTTCTGAAGGTAACCAGGGCACGTTTAGCTGATGTACTCAAGATGTTTTTGTGCGCTTCCCCATTGTAGCTATGAGCTCCTTTTCTTTGCAGGCCTTTGGCTGCAAGGCTGTGGGAGGCAGATGAACACCAGACTCTTCAGGATTCTCCAGTGTGCCTTCAGATGGCATTTGGAGGCAGAACACCAGGAGAAGAAAGTAGAGGGGTGTTACAACTTGGGAGTTTTGTTGGCCCTTGCAAAGTGGGGAGGGAAGGTTTGTGAATAACTTTTATTGGATGCGGCTCTAAAAAAAGGGAGAAACATCGCCTCAGACTTCCAAGCTGCATGCAGTTGCAGCTGATCTGTTCACTTGGGCCTGGATTAGTTCCCCTATCCTGGCCACAATACGTACAAAATGGCTGTAACACTTCTGGGTGTTGGGCCCTTGGTACATTGAACTGCTGTCTGTGTGGAAATGAGATAATGTCTTGTATTTTCTTGCACAACAGCCTGCCGGAAGCTGGGATGCACCAGGGATGAGCGAACAAGTTACGCAGTGATTCTGACATGTCAGGTATTTCACAGAGCCTGCTGCCAGTTTGGGAACATTTAGATCTTTGAGACCTTTTTCCAGTGGCGTCCGTCAGAGAAAGAAAGGAGAGAATGAAAAATAAATCTACTGTATTACAGACACAATGAGCTCTGGATCAAAGTGGGATGGAGCTTGAAAGGTGATGTTTTCAATTTTGCTGGCCAGAGGGGTTGTGACTCGGATGGCATGGGTAAACAATGAGGAAAGAGACAGTCCCTTTGGGAGTCAGTGTCTGACTTAACGAGCCAGCAGTTATTAAAAGATGAATAGAGGAGAAGTGAACCGTGCTTTCTGGCTGGTGGTGTGGCTTATTTTCTTCTTTCTTTTCTCTCTTTCTCTCGAAGATCACAGGCCTAATTTTAGAACTAGTTGTATTTATGGAGTGCTCAGCCACTCTGTCTGCTTTACTCTTGTTCTAGAATAATGGAGAATAAATAGAGCTGGCAGGATCCCCTAGTGTCTGGAGCTCATCCCCAATGCAAGGCAGGAGAAGAGAAAAAGACCTTTGCTAGCAGATGTTCTGTATAATTTGTCTCTGCAGAGGGAGTTCCCCTCCCTCAGCTCTTTCAATCTTTCCTCATGATCAGAAGCTGAAAAAATGTGACCTGTGACTGCTCCTGATGTTCAGCTGAGCTAACTCCTTCTGATCCATGCCTTCTTGACATGCCATGGCTGACAGGACAGGGCAGAGTGCTCTTTCTGAGACTGGTGCTGAGTATGGAATTGTTGGTTTGTGTGTCTGTGGATTATACTCCTGTATATACAGCCCACCAAGATCAGTTGTACTTTTTTCTTTTTACAATAGCATGAGATTGTTGGGTGCACTCTAGGCTATGAACTGATGTAGCCAGACATCCTTTGTACTGACAGGCTGCTTCTGCCTTTCTCTGGATCTCTAGACAATTTTCTACTGCTCAGTAGTTCTTTGCATACATTACTTGGCACTCCCCTCCCTCTTTCCTCTTCTCCCCTGCTATTTTTCCAATCTATCAAAATAATTTTTAATTGTTATCCTGTTCTGCAAAATTTAGGGTGACAATTGTCTGCAGTAACTGTGCTCAGTTCAGGTGAACAATAACTGGGGGGAAATGCACTGTGTGTAGGTGTAGTTTGAGAGTGAGCCTGTAATTACCCCATGAGAATGCCTTTTATTTTTTTTCCTCTCCTTTGTGTCAGCATTTCATTGTTTTCTTTGGATGATGTTTCCATAGTCCATATCATTTGATACAATGGCAAAGTCCTGGAAACGCTTTTGTATTCAGAATGAATTTGAGAGTAATGGTTAAAGGCTGTGTCAAGGTTTGATATGTAAGGATGCTGCTCTTGCTGTAGGTGCTCTGTGCTGCCAGTTAAAGGCATCCTTCCAGTGGGGCAGTCTGATACCCACACTGCTGCCTGCCAGGTAAATCTGTCCTCTCCCTGGGTTTTGCAGTACTGAGTATCTTCACTGGTTTGAAACTTTGGGTGAAGGGAGAAGAATCAATCCAAAGCCTCTCTGCTGGGAATTGCACAAGAGGTATTCCAGCTGGGGGCAGGGGTCTGTGTGCCTCTTTGCTCTTTTACACAGCTGAAGCTTAATTGGTACAAAGCTGCAGATAAGGGTGCAATGTGCAGAACTAGAGTGAAGCTAATTCATGCAGAAGAGCTTGTCTTACAAGTGGGAGTGCTGAGCAGAGGGAAGAAACCTCCGAAAACCCTCTAACTTCCCGGATTCCCGGCAGCACTCCACTGCAGGCAGCAGTGGTGGGAGCCTGTCAGCCCCCGGAAAGAAGCGGGGCAGGCTGCGTAGCAACTGCATTGAGAAGTGGTAACAATTCCCAAGTGGGGCAGTAACAAAATCGATTTTTCTCCCCTTCAGCTTGGCAGCTCTCCAGGTGCCTGCTCTGGCACAATGAAGTATGTAGCTGGGGAGGGAGGGACTTTGGGTTGTTGGGGGGGAGTGTGATACAAAGAGGCAGAAGTTTAATCACTGACCCGAACACACTGGATGGATTTATTTCTGGACTCAATTTCCCAGGAACTCCACTATTCCACACTGGGGAAAATGCCTCTGCTGAAGTTTCTCTAGCTCCAGCTTCGTGAATAAAGACCTGTCGCTTCGGAGTTATTCACAGCAGCTCTGTCACTACTGACTCATCCATCTGCTTCAAGAAAATGTTTGCTGTCCACTTGCTAGCTTTCCATTTCACAAAGCTAAAAGAGGATCAAATTAAAAAGGTAAGATGCAGCATTAGCTGATTGCTATTTTGAGAACCGTGTTACTCAGATACGGTGGGATCTGCAGTACACAATGCAGACCCTACATTGGCATTATCCACTAAAGCCATTCAGCCAAATAGAGTAAGAGGTATTTGGACCCTAAACCACCTGACAAGTGTGAAAATAGGTCTATTTTGTGGTTTTTCCTGCACAGTTAAAAGTGCTCTCCCAGTAATGGAACAAATTCTCTTCAGTAAGGGAAACTGTTTAAGCTTTATCTGGCATGGTGTGGTAGAGCCCAGAGGACAGAAGGGATGACTCTTGCTGAGTCGCTTTGCAAGTGTAGTGTGAATGATGGGTTTTCTCAATCTGAGTAGGAATCAGGAGTCAGTCACATAGCAGGGATAGGAAAAACCCCTGTGGTCTGGGTCTGCTGAGATTCAGGAGAGATTTCCAACTGATGTTGGTGTGCCTGTGCCTCCTCTCTGGTTATCCAAAACTGGCTCATCACTCTGTTGTTTATAGGTGTGACCTTTAATTACAGTTGGAAAAGCTCAGGATGGCTCAGATCCAAAGCTATCAGTACTGGGAGTGACCTGCCTAATGGTTGCTCTTCCCTAATCTACTTTCGTGGCCATGCTGAAATGGGGTTTTGGGCATATGTCCATCATAAGACCATGTGAGACCTGTAAGCTTGGTGGACATGTCCCCTGCGGGTCCTCTGTATTCCTGGTGTCATTATTTAGTGTGGTCTGGTGGCCATTGCTGTCAGGCTCTGTCCTCTGGTTTTCCAACCAGCGGGAGGTGGGGCAGTCTGCAGATGAATGGGGGGAGATCCAAGGTCCTGGTGCATAGATCTGCTTGTGTCACTGAGCTCTTCAGCAAAGTGAGCAACTCTAGGTTCTCCTTTCTGTGCCCTAAACATGGCATGGCTGGTTCCAAGGAGGGCTTCTTCCACTAGTTCTGTTTTGGAGAGAGGCATTCCAAGAGAGGTACTGGTATCTCAACAATCAGATGTCTCTGACTTGGTCATAGCCCTCTTACCCCTAGGATTTAATGTGATCAGAAAAAGGCCTCGATGCCCCTCCCCTGTGTGAGAAGCTGATCTCACATCTAGACAGCACTATTTCTTCTATCTTTTTACTAATAAAGAGAGAGACTTGGTGGAGCAGTGCTTGGGTGTATTGGGCTTTTCAGAGAAACATCCAGCTTGTAGTTGAGTGAGGACAGTGGAGACAAGGGGCAGAGGAATTCTGACAAAGCCATTAAAAATATTAATGATATTAAAAATATCACTTTCTGCTAGGTGCAAACTAGCCCTTCTTGAAGGCAAGAAACTACATGCTCCTCAGACTTCTCTTTTAAGGAGCCTAGGGTAGGCTGTACAGAACACAGCTGATTTGTCCCTAATTAGAAAGAAGGAATGTCTTCCCACCTCTACCTTCCCAAGCTTATTTACTCTGTGGTGGCAAAACCAAGAGCCTGGCTGCCATGAGAGCAGTGCTGTTTCCATAAATGAGGCAAGGCACTGTTCCTGTGCCATGGGAGGGAGGCAACAAATTTGGTTTAGCACAGCCTGGCCATTCCTGTGTTTACAAGTAAATTGCTATGTGAGCAGGGCCTTGCTCTGGTTGTAAGTCAGGCTGGAGAGCCAGCAGGCTTTCCTGGGCTTTGCCATATCTAATTCCTTGGAGAGGACTGTCTGCTCCTATGGCTGTAGGTAAACAGGGTGGGCAATGCAATGTCTGTGGGCAGCAGGGAGCTAGTACATGTTCTCTGCAAGCAGACATAGTAATTTTTATTACTCTTGAGAGTTTTTTCCCCACTGGGTGTTCTGTCACAAGGCTATTTGGGTCTGTGTCAGAGTGCATGAGTACTGTATGTCTCTAGTCATTGTATTTTCTCCAAAAAAGTAGCACAGGTGTGTGGGCTGAGATGATGGATCCTACACAGTGGTGGGGCCTCAAAAAACCCTTGGAGGAAATCAAGTGCCTGTGCAAAGGAGAGCTACAAAGACGAATCTGAATCTTTTCAAGGCACAGCTGTATCCAAAGGCAGCTGCTGCTCTAGGACAATTTAATTCTTCTAATTTAATGCTTGCTCCTCTGTGTGTGTTAAGTAAGTGCTGGAGTGACTTTCAGGGTCCTGGCTCTTTCAGGTGGGTCACTGCTGACCATCAGTTTAAAATGGGACTGTGAATATGAACTTTGTGCCTCATTAAAATAGGTGGCCAGTCCAAATTGCAGAAGAGACCAATTTATCTACAACCTGCATTGCCTTCTGTTTAGACAATGCAACCTTTTAAATCCTGCCTTAGTGATGGTGGGACTTGATTTGTGTCCTTCTAGCCCTCCAGACCTCCCTATGTAAATGGCACTGATGAAATACTCTGAACAGATAAAGCAGCGTAACAACATATCCCGTGGTGCAAGAGCTGAGTGTCTGAAGTAGCAAAGCACTGGAAACTGTCTCACCTCTCTCCCCTGCCCACCTCCTCTGGTCCCGAGTCTCATGTGGTGGGGAGTGGGATGTGAACACTAATTACCCTTCAGGGGACATCCAGCTATTTGGAGCACACAATTATTATGCCTGCATCATGTTCATACATGGCTGGCTCCCCAGTGGAAAAGATTCTGGATGTTGACCGATTCTTATTTTCCTATGTTAATCCTTTGTAGTACCCAGCTATGTAGTTTCTAGGCCACACTAGTTACAGCCCTGCAGGTATGTGTCAGTCCCAGCAGCGTGTGGTCCTCGAGGAAAAAACCTATCACTTTGCCCTGATGAAGCTGTACATAAAACACTGATTAGCTTCTCTGCCAGTTTATCTGAATGAGCTGCTTCATAGATGCTTTTGAATTCCTTTATATTCAACTGGCTTCTATTTTGACATATTCTGTGAGTTACAGACCTTTAACAAAGGGTATTGATTGCATCCAAAAATGTGTTTTAGATGTAATCCTAGAATCACAAGAGAATGGAGAGCAGAGCTGGAGCAAGAAAAAGGCTTTGAGTTCCAGCCTGGCATGCCAACAAAGTTAATTGTCTGTGGAGTGAAGTAGTAGCTGAATGGATGTTTTCAGATTGTGGCTGACACGCTTGGGTACTGATGGCATTTTCTGGACCTGCCTCAGAGAGGTCAAATTCTCACCAAGTCGAGATACTCTGCAGTTCTAGTAAATTACATCTCTAGGAGGAGTGGATGATGTGAAAACAGCTTGTCAGGGTCTCAGGCAAATCTCATGGGCTTAGGTAGATTGTCAAGTTACTGAGCCATCAGAAAAGATGGCCAACTTTTGGGCAGTAATTCACTAGGGCTGCATTAAACATTTTCAAAACATAGCTTTTAGAAGAGTGACTGTCCTGATGGTGACCTGGAGCTTGCTTGCACTGACAATCATGAAAACTTAGATGCTGAGGTCAAAAATGAACCATCAGCAGCTGCTGAGCACCAAGGGGCCTGCATGCCTCCGAGTGACACCTTCCATCTTTGCAGGTTGACAGGTACCTGTACCACATGCGCCTCTCCGACGATGTCCTGCTGGATGTGATGGCTCGATTCCAGGCCGAGATGGTGAAGGGCCTGGGCAGAGACACGAACCCCACGGCGACAGTGAAAATGCTGCCGTCGTTCGTGCGCTCGCTGCCCGATGGCTCAGGTGAGTCCCCCTGCTCCAGCACAGCACAGGTGCTTTAGCAAGATGAGTTGCTGCCAGTACTCCAGGGTAGCACAGCAGAGACACAGGGTACCCAGTGACTCTGGGTTACTGCCTGTGTCATTGAGAAAGCAGGTGTGTATATTTAGCCTGGGGAAATGCTGGCTGAGAGTTTTTTTCCTTGCACCAGGTGGGTTTTGACCTAGTGCTGCTTGCTTGGGGAAAGGACTTAGTAAGTGCTCAGGAACAGCCTCTGCCATCTATTACTAGTGCAGACCTCGCTGTAGAAACTGTGGCTGGTCATGACAAGGGCAGCCTCTACAGCTCAGAGCCTGCAGTGCAGTGTGCTGTGGGATGTGTGGCCTGGCCTTCTTGGAGCTACAGGGAGGGCAGGATGCTGCAGTGAAACCCCTCCAATTGTCAAGCGACGGCAACGTGGCATCCTCAGAGCTGTGATCCCCAAACTCTGCACTGCTTTTTCTAATTCCCCAAAAAGCGATCCCTTCTGCCCTTCCTTGCCTTCTGCATTGGGAAGATCTGCTTCTGTATGGGATCTACCCGGAAACTGCTCTCCTTCTTCAGCTGAGACTTGAACAGAGAGGGATAAAGCGCAGTAGTGTCGTTTGGGAGGATGTGATATGAGATAGGAACTAAAAGCCCATCTTGTTTGGAGAAGTGTGCACATCCAAAATAATGCCTCAGCTGGTTCTGGCAGTGCAGGCTGACAGAAAATTACTTTTTTCCCAGGTTTAACCAAGTAAATTTGTGAAGGATTCTGTATCTGGCCTAGGTCAGGACTCAGTGTACACTAGCTGTGCAGAAAACTGTAATGTAAGCTTTGTACCTTATTTCCACATGACTTTATTCTTTCTGAAAGTAATTTCCCTGCAGTTAAATGAGGAATAACAGCTTTAAAGCTGGCATAAAGAAGGCATTTGAAGGTAAGTCTCTTGAAATGAGGCATGTCTGAGAGAAATTATACACAAGCTGCCTGGATGGAAGGGAGCACTCTTCCTTTGCTGCTACCTTTGTCAAAGAGAAAGAAATACTTTCTTAACACTTACAATCTCTGTGTCAGTCACTGGTCCTGAGGTCTCACATATCTCTGATGCTGTCCTGAAACAGCAGGGGGCCCCTGAGGCCAGGAGACTTGGAAAATTTCATGTAGTGTCATCACTGTTGCAAGAGTTCTTGTTCCTCAAGGCCAAGGTTGAACAGTGCTCTCCTGACCTGCTTGGCCATTCTAACGTGTCAAGGACATGCTGCAGCATCAAGCTGGGCTGTATCTTATTGACACACTGCCTACTCTAAGTATCACATTGATTTTTCTATTTTTGCTCTCTTGAAAAATCCTTGTTGGCTATTTTGCTTCTAGACAAAACTTCCAGCAGGTTTGAACAGCTCAGACTTGGATGGTTATTTCCCATTTGCAGTAGCATTCAACTTTAAGATTTTTTTGGTGCCCTCAGTGTTGCTGCCTGAAATGACTCACATGGAGCATTATCAGTTTTTCATTGTTTAGGGATTAATGGTCTCACTAAGGTCACAGTTTACTGAGTAACCCAATCTGCCTCCTCACCTTTAATAGCTGACCATGATATTACAGGTAGAATTTCCTGCTTCCTTCTCTTTCGGGACCAGATTTGATAAAATTTAATCAGGTGTTTGGACTGTGGAACAAAGATCATGCAAGGCTGGGCACGTACCACTATGTTTTCCTTTTGGGAAGGGCGTTTTTCTGTGTGTGGGATAAACAATTGTTTTATTGTAGCAGTAAGGCCAAACTTCCATCTCAGGTCTGCTGCTGGAGAAGTATGTGTTCGAGCAAGCTTGTGAAACAAAATAGTACTTTTACAGAAACACCAAAAGGCATTTGAAAAGGGTTGTGTTGGTTGACTTTAGGTAGCAAATTAGTTTTGCTGCACTTGGAGGGTGACTTCTGCACTAGACCTGAGTCTTAAAATACGCCTACAAATCCTGTATCCTTTACTGGCTGTAGGTAATGATCTCACATTCTGATTCTCCTACATTTCTGGTGACAGTTTTGCAGCCCCTGTGTGCTCTGGTTGGCTTTGCAGTTGCTTTGGGCCTTTGTTGCTGAAAAGCTCATCATTTTGCAGCTTGAAAATATGCTGCTGTGGAAGGAGCAGGTTGGACAAACACAAACTGCCAAATAAAAATTAAATTAGCTATTACATATCAAGCTAACAGGAGAGACCTGATAGCCTTGCTTAGGGTTTCTAACTCTCAGTCTTTCTGATGCTCTCAGGCCCATAGGATAAGGATCTGCCATGATGGGGCAGGAGAGCCTGTGGCTTTGGCAAGGGAGGGCCCTGGGCTGTGGCCTTCAGCGTGGCATCTGAGCCACGCTTCATGGCCATCCCCAGTGATGGTTGCCCACTTTGTGTTGCAGAGAAGGGTGACTTCCTTGCTGTTGACCTGGGTGGCTCCCAGTTTCGTGCCCACCAGGTGAAGGTGTTTGATGATGGGAAGCAGAGCAGCCAGCTGGAGAGCAAGTTTTACCCCACACCCAAGGAGGTCATACAGGGGAACGGAGTTGAGGTAGGGCACTGCTGTGGTGGTGCTGTGCTGGAGTGCCTGCCTGCAGGACACAGCCCAGCTGTCCTCTCCTTTTGTACAGCTCTTTGATTATGTTGCTGACTGTCTGGTAGACTTCATGGAGACCAAAAACCTGAAGCATAAGAAGTTGCCTCTTGGCTTTACGTTTTCTTTTCCATGCAAACAGACCAAATTGGAAGAGGTAAGTGCATAAAGAAATGTTCTTGTCAAGCTGAGCTCCTTGCAGAACCTGGAGAAGCTGTTGAATGGGGGTGTTACCCTGTGGCTTATATGTGGGGTCATGTTTACATAGCTCTCTGAAGAAGGCATAGATGACCATTAGCATTTAACTAGACTACCATTTAAGCATTCACTGCTCATCTCAAGGCACCATGATATTTAAGCTAAAGCTATTCTATTGCTTAATCATTACCCAATTCCACAGGAATCATGTACTCTTGTATTAACACTGTTAGAAATAGACATGTACTTTTGTGTCTTGAAGCGTCTGTATTTTTTTAATCACTCTCAATTTTTTTTATTTACAGTTGATTCTGAATAGGAAATACCTGTAGCTCAGCTGTTTGAGACACCTCTTGGGGAAACGAAGGGCTGGTTGCAATTATTTTGTGTTCTCTCATTCTAGCCTCTCTTATTTCTAAGAGTTTGTGCTCTGGGTCCCAGTCCTGCAAATGCTTTTTACTTANNTGCGCAAGGCCCTCCAGAAGCATAAGGCAAGTTTTGTACCTGCAGGAGCTGAACCTGAGCCGCCTCAGAGTGTCCTCCTGAGAAATCAGCTCTTGTTGTGTGGGTTCTTTTGAGAGCTGCCAGACATCCTTCAAAGATGCTCAATAGCAAGTGTTCAGCATGGCTGTACATCTGGTGGATCTGAATCTCTCTCGCAGCTGTAACTTGGGCTTCCCCAGTAACAGCAAGGACATCTGCACACTGGTAACCCAGGCTGGCTGTGACAGCACACCAGTATGGCCCCACTGTCTCAGCCCAAGGGAATCTCTTGTGAAACTACTGAGTGAGATATAAAACACTCAATAGTTTCACATACTGTGTTTCACAGCCTGGTTGGTGGGATGAAGTTTGGTAGGGAGAAACTGTCATCTCAAATTGGCACACCTGACTCTACCAGGGTTTACCTGTCCACTTCAGTCTGTGGAACAGAGTGTCTGATTGTAATTTTTAAGGCCAGGGGTAAGACACAATTAAATCTGCTCTTGAACTAGCATATAGCCTTTAAATAACACTCTGTTTTAATATTTTGGAAGGCCTTGCTTTTCATGTTTGGTACTATTGGTAACACCAGCTAAGAAATACAAGGCATCTTTTCATATCTTGATGACTTCATAGTAAAGGAAATTTTTCTGTTTTCTCATGTGGTAAAAGTCCAGTCTTGATTTTGGTTCCCTTCTTTATCTGCATCAGTCTTGTAGTTATTGGTAATGAAGGATCTGAGGCTTCATGGGTGAACTGTGGCCTCCTCCTGGCGTTGGCATCTGAGTTACAACAATCCTTTGATAAGTGTGAAAGGAAAACTGCACAGCCTTGATGGAAGGACTTTCTGCTTGAGTGTGGTATTGCTGCACAGCTGTAGCTGCATTTATGTATGTTTTCTATCCCATTTGGTGGGATCTGCTCAGGTGGTAGAATGTTATCCTTTCACACGGTCCATAAGCACAGTATCACAACATTCACCCCAATATCATGTCACTTTCCTGACAGATGAGGTGGTATTGGGGAAAAACAAATCCTTCAAGCAAACAGGCTGGTGAGAACCTGAGAATTCAGAGATACTTCTAACTTTACAGGGTTGTGGGAAGAGTGTTGTAAAAGGAAGTAGTGTCTTTCAACCGAAGAGTTTTCCTGAATGAGGCCTTCAAAATGCAACCTAGGGAGTATGTCTGCATGCCAGTGCTTTATCACACAGGAGGCTTTCTAAGCTTTTGTCCCTGTTAATCACTCATCTTTATGCTATTAGGACATAGATGTTGATGTTTTGGCACTGGTCAATGACACCGTGGGAACCATGATGACTTGTGGATATGATGACCAGCGCTGTGAAGTTGGGCTCATAATTGGTAATTTTTTGTGTTCACCATGAAGGGTTTTTTTTCCTTCTCATTTGTTGAATTACAACAAATCTGGAGTAGGAGGGAGTTTCACAGTACAGGAAAGAGCAGAAAGAAAATGGAAAAAACAATGGTTGGATTTTCAAGCCTGGCTGCCTTCTCTAAAGCAGCTGTTTTTATGCTGATCACATTGCCATCAAATACCACAATCCCCATTTTGTCTGGGCTCAGTTGTGACCAGCATACTAAACTTTTCTGCTGACTGTATAGAAAATTACTGTGTCTGTCCAGAGAAGGCTGAATTCCCCTCATGTCTGGTAGTTAGTACCAGCTATGCTTTACACAGTTTGTCCGTTTCATGCACCGTGGTGGTTTTTATTAGGCACATAGAAGTACATTTGGAAAAGGAAAAACTATTTTTAAACAAGTCAAGTCTTAGAATAATTTCAGGTTTTTTTCATTCATTGTGAAATGATGATTTCACAGGTGTAGGTGGCCTATATTAGCATCCTATACCACAAGGTTATGTGTTTGTATTTTCTTCCAAAGTCAATATACTGACTTATTCCCAAACATGTGGACTTAAAGAGCACACCTAGAACAAACAGTAGTTTATCCAATACCCACAGGCACTGGCACCAATGCATGCTACATGGAGGAGATGAGGCACATTGACCTGGTCGAAGGGGATGAAGGGAGGATGTGCATTAACACCGAGTGGGGTGCCTTTGGAGATGATGGTGCTTTGGATGATCTCCGCACGGAGTTTGATCGGGAGCTGGATCTGGGATCTCTTAATCCTGGAAAACAATTGTAAGTGATTCCCTCACTGACTTGCAGTCTGAGTTCTCAGAGTGCTTTTCCAGTGTATGCCAAGAGCCCCTTTGAAACAGGAATTGTCTTAAGTGAACCTGAGATGACATGATCCTGGTTCTGTCTTAGCCAGATCTTTCCCTTCTGGGAAGGGTGGGTAACTTTCACACCTCCCTGCTTCAGGCCAGGGGATTGCTGCTACAGTTGCTCATGTGTTGTTAAAAATAGGTGGTTGCTCTGGTATGATGCTGTGGGGGGCTAAAGAGAAGAGCTGGTGAACAACCTGTAATCCTTCCTGTGCTCCATTGCAGGTTTGAGAAGATGATCAGCAGCCTGTATTTGGGGGAACTTGTAAGACTCATTCTCCTAAAAATGACAAAGGAAGGTCTCCTCTTCAATGGGAAAGTGTCAACAGCTCTGCTTACTAAGGGCAAGATTGAAATGAAGCATGTGTCTGCAATGGAAAAGTAAGAACCTGTAATATGCTCTTTGAGAGCAGCCACTCTCAAAGTTAGTCTGTCACAAGCACAGCAGTGATAATGAATGTGTAGTGATAATCTGTGAGTGCTGGGAACAATCCTGAACTGTACAACTTGATTTTGCTTTTGCCTAGGAGAAAAGTTGACCTTTGTGTAAGTAGGAATTGTACCACAGTAGCAAAATATATTGCTAAACATCACAGATGCAGGTTGTTTAAATAACCTCTCTGGAGACCTGAGTGTGTGGGATGATTGCTGCAGTTTTTAGCCTTTCTGATGTGGGAATACTGGGGCTGTGGAAATGCAGTACAGATTCTAGATCAGCTAATGGATGACTGCATGGAAAACTTGGATTCTGGTGTTTTGAGAGGAATCCTGATCCTCGCTGTCAGTCCGGGAATTATTTTCTTTGTTGTATTGACTGAAGTTGTACATCCATTCATGTGGTCTCCTTGTATGGACTATTTTATCCCATTCTCTTCTTGACCAGCTGATTGGTCTCACGAAGTGCTGAATCCCAGGAAGAAGCCTCTCTCCCCTGGGTACTTTTGGGAATACTGTGGAAAAGACATTACTGGTTTATGGGAACCAACCATGATGCTGCCTGATAGGTTGTGTCCTGTTCTCCTCTCATTTCTTTTTAAGCCAAGGTATTGATTTATGTGTTGCCTTTGCATTTGGTGATGCATTCTTTTGTTTTGGGGTTAGGTATAAGGAAGGTCTGAGCAACACAAAAGAGATTCTTACAGAGCTGAACCTGTTTCCCTCTGAGGAGGACTGTGTTGCTGTTCAGCATGTCTGCACCATCGTTTCCTTCCGCTCAGCCAACCTCTGTGCTGCTGCCTTGGCAGCCATCCTGACCCGGCTCAGGGAGAATAAAAAGCTGCTGAGGATGCGAACCACTGTTGGGATTGATGGGGGACTCTATAAAACCCACCCCCAGTAAGTAACTAAAGAGGATTTGATAATTGCTGGCTGCATATTGATGTTGCCAAGAGTCTCCATCTGCACGTGTGTGTGGCTTTTCAGAGAACTGCCAGTTTTGCTTCAGCTTTGGGGTGAGATCTAACTGGCTTAGTTATGGCAAAGCTGTCCCAGGAGCTTTAGAATTTGGGGTGGGGTGGGAAAAACATAACACCTGGGATAATGGTGTCCGGGGAAATGCAGTTATTTCTCAAGTGACTCCTGGGTCTCCAGGACACTTGCAGTTCACTGCACACTTTTTCTTGCTTGTTTGCTTGCTTGCTTGCTTGCTTTTTCTCCCTCCACTACCTCCCTGTTTTTGAACACGCGCTTTCCCAAACCGGGAACTTTCTCCAAGTATTCTCCCAAACTCGGAGGTCTGATTCCACGCAGAGATTAAGTAAACCAGGCCCAAAAGGCCTGTGAGAGCCTAAAGAAACTGTCTGTCCCTGCTAGATACGCCAAACGTCTGCACAAGGTGGTGAGAAGGCTGGTGCCCACCTGCGACGTGCGGTTCCTGCTGTCGGTGAGCGGCAGCGGCAGGGGGGCTGCCATGGTCACGGCGGTGGCACACAGACTGGCCACCCAGCGCCAGCGCATCGACACCACGCTGGCACCCTTCCTGCTGCCCCTGGGCATCCTCAGAGAAGTTAAGGACAAAATGAGGGCTGAGCTGGAGTATGGGCTGAAGAGAGAGACGCAAGCCAATGCCACAGTGAAGATGCTGCCGACGTATGTCTGTGGGACACCAGATGGAACAGGTGAAGTGAGCTCCTGATCACCTGGAGGTGGTTCAGGAAAGCTGCTTGTCTGTTTTCTGGAGAGAGGGAATATGCTAATTAACCTCTGGCAAATGCCAGGAGGATTTATGTTGTCAAACCAGTGCTTCCTGCTATGTTATCTGTTATCTTCAGCCCCATGCTAACAGACTTGATGGGATAAATGCCGTAGGGAACAGTGTGCTATCATTGGCATGTCGTTCTGACTGGCAAATGTGCCATGAGACGCACCAAAATTAAATACCTTTCTTTTCCTTCAGAGAAAGGAAAGTTCCTTGCCCTTGATCTTGGTGGCACAAATTTCAGGGTTCTGCTGGTCAAAATCAAAAGTGGGAGAAGAAGATCGGTGCAAATGTATAACAAAATCTTTGCCATTCCTTTGGAGATCATGCAAGGGACAGGAGAAGAGGTAATCTTAAATGACTGTTTAACTGATCCAGCCAAGGCACATTGTATGGGATTAGCTGTGAGAT
The DNA here is from genome assembly GCA_020086605.1 of Lanius collurio. NCBI lineage: Eukaryota > Metazoa > Chordata > Aves > Passeriformes > Laniidae > Lanius > Lanius collurio. The sequence continues at coordinate 1,848,105 of JACBWW010000010.1, read as the reverse complement.
TTATATGCTTTTCCTTTCCTTCCAGCTCTTTGACCATATTGTCCAGTGCATAGCAGACTTTCTTGAGTATATGGGGATTAAAGGTGCTCGGCTTCCTCTGGGCTTCACCTTCTCTTTCCCCTGCAGACAAGCCAGCATTGACAAGGTAAGAACTGCAGCAAAGGATGGCAGCTCTGCATCTGCTTGGTAAATCATATCATTTTGGGCAAGGGTGACTTGTTGGTTTGGAGAATGTTATTACTTTATTTTGAAAATTAGTTGTGTTTCATGAGAAAGTTATCATTCTATGTTATCCATCTGTCTATGGGAGTCAGAATTTTCACTTCTTGTCTGTGGTAAGTGGTGGATATAACTTGCTTTTGTTTTATAAAGCTAAGCCCTCATGACAGCAAAATGAACTGCATATTTTTAATAACATAGGAATCTTATGCTGCCTTAAGTCTTCAGTGGCAAGGGATATTAAATGGCTCCTTCTGCTTGCTCAGCTACAGTCCCAGGTTGTTTTCCAAGCTGTGCTGCACAGCTCTGACTGTGTAACTTGTGCACTACATTATCTTCTTTTTGTTGAGAGTCAGTGGACAGATGTGGGTTTTCTTGTTCAGCTTGGAAGAGTTGGCTTTTTGACAGATATCTTATCTTTTATCTTCTCAGCTCTTACGTAAGAAAAGACTATTTTTATGAATTTCCATAGTTCTAGTCAAATGTGTAGGATATTGGGGAAATGAGAGGCTGTTATTTTATTGCATGTTTTTATGTGCTTGTGGGTTTTACAATAGCTTCTAAGCCTGGAAGCTAGCCTTTTCTGTCTCAGTTTTCAGCTCACAGTTCAGAGTGTAGCAATAGGACTTAGCCTTTTGTGGAGACATTAATTTATATGCCTTCCCAACCTACAGCATAGCATTTAGGTCTTGACAGATGATTAGGAAGCAAATTCTACAGTATTGGTGGCAAACGGAGTGAGAAATGTGTCAGGGTCTTCATATGTTGCCCTGTGTATTTGGTCTTTTAGTGTTGCTAGAGGGTGTTTCTCAATACTTTTCCTCCCAGTTGCCATCTTTTTTTTTTTTTTTTTATTTTTTTTGTTATTTGGACACACAGTCCAGAGCCACTTAGGAAGTGTAAGGCTAATTACTTCATGTGACCTGGAAATTAATTTCTGTCAGGCCAAGTTGTTGTCTGAAAAGAAACAAATTAGTGTTGCCTGAAGTTGTGAAATGTCCTTCAGTAAATGACCCAAAAATTAACAGTAGATGTTCATTAATGTTTGATGGATGTTTAATAATTTACTGCAAAAGTATTTTTTGCAGTCTTTCCCTCACAGGTAATACAATGGCTGTGTGCACAAGAGATGAGATGAGGTTTTCCAAATGAGATTTAGAGTGCAGTGCCTTGATAAATAGCTGGGTGAACTTGGAGTCACTACCATCAGCAGCTGAGTAACAAAGATACACGTGCACAGCTTGCACTAGTCACTCACAGAAATAACCTGTCCAGTGAAACACATTATTTGAAAAACAAAAAGAAGGCAAAAAAAAAAAAAGGCATTGGGGTGGGAGGCAAGAAAAAGCTGATGCTTGCAATGTACAGTCTGCTCTTTTTCTTCACTTATGACTTTCTTTCTCTTCTGTTTCAGGGAACACTTGTGGGATGGACAAAAGGATTCAAGGCCACAGACTGTGAGGGGGAAGATGTTGTTGATATGCTGAGAGAGGCCATCAAGAGAAGAAATGTGAGAATTCTTTTCTGCTCATTTTGGTGTATTTAATGCACCCTCACTCTTCCTCTGGCATTCCACTACTGATTGTGACTTGTGTTTTAGGAGTTTGACTTGGACATTGTAGCAGTGGTGAATGACACTGTTGGGACCATGATGACTTGTGGATATGAAGATCCAAACTGTGAGATTGGCCTTATTGCAGGTACAGGGGTGGTCAAGTGACCACTGTGAGAAAAAAGCACCTATGTAATGCTGGGCTTTGGAATCTGTAAACCAGCATCTTTTATTTGAGTTTGATATATAGTGTTATTAGCTGCTTGGAGTTCTTGGCAGATCTGTGTGGTATTCAGCAGGAAACTTAACAACATCTGTAGCAGATAAGTTCCTGGACCTGTTGGACTTTTGATCATATCTCTGATGGTGCCTAACAAATATATGCAGGGTGAAAGGATATGAGCAGGTAAGAACATAATTCTTGTTTCAGCAAAGTGTATTCATATTTACTGTGTGGCCAGGCCACAGACCATGGAACAAGCAAATATTTTTAAAAATCTGAATGAATTCTTGTTGGGCTTTTTAGATGGTTCCCCCAATAGTTTCCTCCAAGTCTTGATCCAGAAATATATCTAAGCATAGAATCATAGAATGGCCTGTGTTGGAAGTGACCTTGAAATTTGAGATATGGCAAAGAGAACTTTAAGATGAACACTGCAGTCATCTTCCATGAGTTTCTGGTGCTGCTTCACATTTCCAGCTGAAGTCTTGTCATTTCTTTCGTTTTAGGAACAGGCAGCAATGTTTGCTACATGGAGGACATGAAAAACATAGAAATAGTGGAAGGGAATGAAGGAAAAATGTGCATTAATACAGAATGGGGAGCATTTGGTGACAATGGCTGTATTGACAACATCAGGACAAAATATGATAAAGAAGTAGATGAAGGCTCACTAAACCCAGGGAAACAGAGGTAAATGTGATGGTCCTGATGCCAAGAGCCTGATGAAGTCAGTCTTCGAGAGATACTGGCTGCTTTTTAAAATGTGCTTAATGAATGAATAATCAGGAAGGAAATTTTAATATTGCATTTTTTTGTTGCTTGGTAAGTAACCTAGATATCAAAAAAAAACCCAAAGGAAAAAATGAAGATGTACATTGTTACCACAGCACTGTTTTAATCCTGAAGAGGTTACCAAACAGTGCAGCTTTTAAGATTTCCCTGCAAAGTCTAGGACATGCTTTGTTCCTCCTTTTAGGGTGATTTTTCAAAGGTAAAATACAACTCAAGCAAGAGGATGAGCTGAACTTGACTGTTCTTTCTTGGGTAAAGACAGTATTGGTTAGGTGTGACTCGCTGGTGAATGCGTGGGGGGACAGGGAAGAGTTTCACTTCAGTGTGGACTCTGGCTTTGACACTACATTCTGCTTAATATTGCAAGGGGGTTTTTTGACTTCTGTTACCATTTGGCCCAGGTAAATATATCATAATTAGTGTTTGCACTTGAAGTCACTGCAAAAGATTTTTGGTGATTGAAAGATGGAATTCAGTGGCTATTGCTCTGCAAGCTTGGACTGCTTTTTTGGAGTTCACAGGGTATGTTCATACCACTCATGCTAAACAGAGCCACCTCTTTAAATGAACATTTTTATTCCTCTTTTGACCCAACAGGTATGAAAAAATGACCAGTGGAATGTACCTGGGTGAAATAGTGAGGCAAATTTTGATCGATTTAACCAAACAAGGGCTGCTGTTCAGAGGACACATTTCGGAATCACTCAGGAAAAGAGGCATATTTGAAACAAAATTCTTGTCTCAGATTGAGAGGTAATGTTGTTAGATTTACATGGTTTCAATCTTTAAAGTCTTCTGGACACCTAGAAAACAGTCTTTTGCAAGTGTGTGGAGCCCTTTCCTTCAAGAAGTCAGTTATAGTTTTCTTCTTTATGCACCCCCCACCTCCAGAATAAAAGTTAAAAATGAGAAACTGGGGGAGTTACAGAATTATTTTGTAATTATATGAATTATTATTTCCTGTCCACACAACTGGGTTATCTTGGATGCCTTAGCCATCAAGCTAAATGTTTCTTGTGAGACTTAAAATAGTACTTATTTAAGAAAGTAGGAAGTCACTGATACATGAATGTGTCCTTACCTATATATCTGTGCATGTTTGCAATGGTCTTCAGGCTGTTTGAAACTCTTTCTGCCGTGGAAAGCCTTGAGATGTAAAGTAACAGTCAGGTGGCTGATGTGGCTCTGCTCCCCCATGGCTTTGGGAGTTAGATGAATGACTACTGTTCGTGCCTTCTGGAGATACAGCCTAACATGGCCAAGGGCATGGCGGGAGCAAGTTTTCAATCTGAATTCAGACAGAAATCTGCCTTAAAGAGCTGGAGAGTGTTAGAGTTGAAGTGGTCCCACTTCCTTTGAATCACACGTGTCTCAACTGCTGGAGCTTTCCCTAACGCCTTGCTGCTCCGTGTGCTTCCCTGTGCGCAGTGACCGGCTCGCTCTCCTCCAAGTGCGGCGAATCCTGCAGCAGCTCGGCCTGGACAGCACGTGTGACGACAGCATCATTGTGAAGGAGGTGTGTGGCATTGTTTCAAGAAGAGCTGCCCGGCTCTGTGGGGCAGGGCTGGCTGCTATTGTGGAGAAGAAGAGGGAGAACCGAGGTGTGGAGCGCTTGCAAATCACTGTTGGAGTAGATGGGACTCTGTACAAGCTCCATCCACAGTGAGTACCTTGGCACCACTTCCCTTTGCTGTTTGCTTGTTTTTACTGTGAGAACATACCAAGCTGTATCAGCTTTCTACTGAAGTGATTAAAATCCTGAGGGGGGTAAGGATGTAACACATATCCCTGAGTTTTGTCATTTCCCTTGCCTAGCCAAAGGATCAAAAATTGCAAAGGCAAGTCCAGTTACCACTGGGAGGCTCTTTTCTGTGGAATGTTGAATGAACCTAGTATTTATTTTGCAGTTTTTTTGCATATTTCTGCAATACCTGAATCTCCCACATGGAAAGCTGTCTTGAGTTTCTGGAGGTTTTTGTGACCAAGGCCTAGAAATAGATGCATTAGCTTTTGAGCAGGGCTAAGAGAACATCCTTCATGATCTCTGAAGATGCGAGCATCATGCTAAACAAAATTCAAGTGGAGAAATAAAAATTAGAATCTGATTGTGTACAGAAATTTGTATCTTTCATGAATAGGAGGAAAAGCAAAAGAAAGCAATACTGTGGAAGCTGTTGGCTGAGGTTATGGTTCCTTGCTTTACAGGTGAATACAAAGATCTCAGATCAGAAAGCAGCTGCTAAAATGTTCTGCTCTTCTCTCCCTTCCCTTTCAGTTTTTCTAGGGTCCTGCGGGAAACAGTGAAGGAACTGGCACCTCAGTGTGATGTGACTTTCATGCTTTCTGAAGATGGAAGTGGGAAGGGAGCTGCCCTCATTACTGCAGTTGCAAAAAGATTGCATAATGTCGGACAGAAGTAGAAATGAGCGCTCAAGTAATTTCAGCACTGCCAAGCGTGTGCTGTAGGGATTTGCTGAGTGGTGATTCAAGATAGCTTTGCCAAACACCAGTACACAGGTACCTGTGAGAGAGAGAGAGCAGCTGGTTTTGACCAACCAGGATTGTGGATTTTTGTCCTTTGGTAATTTGGATTAGGTGTTTCTGCTCCCCACTGGCATTAAGTCTTGGCAAACCACAGTCTGCTCAGTTCTGTACTTCCTGCAATGCACCTATAATGCACATGGGAGAGTGAAAACAAAACAAACAAACAAAATCAATCCAAATGTGTCTTCTTATAACATCCTAATTAAGCTACCGCACCACAACTGGGTTTATCACCTTTTTTAGGATTTGTGATCTTAGGGTTTCTCTTGGCCTGGCTCAAGGAATATTGAGACTCTGATGTTGCATCTTCTTTAGTGGACATATCTTTTCTCAGAGCTTCACAGGTTTTACAATAAATTTGCAGGTGAAATAAATTAATGGACTTTGGTCAGTGAGGCTCCCCACACTGCTGCATTGGTTGCAAGTGTAATGTAATATTTCCCTGAGTACAGGAGGCATGTTTAATATATGAATGTAAAAGAAAAAAAAGTGATTCCACAGAATATGAGTTTGTGTCAAAATATATCAGTGCAACTGAGTCACATAAAACTAAACCAATGCTGTGTGAATTCTGACCGTGACTGATTCTTTCAATACTGAAGGAAAGAGAGAGTGTAGAAGGAGCTACAGAGTCTGCTATGTCTGTGTCAGGGCTACACAGAGGGTATCAAACAGGTCACCAAAACAGCTGGGTAGAGAGAGAAGAAAAATCACCTGAGTATCTGAAAGCCTCCTCTTTGTTTTCCCTTTGTTATCTTCTTGCCTGTTCCTGAGAGAATTGTTTCCATTTGTGCAAAGGAGCTTATCCTTGGTTTTCATTTTCTGTTACCTACTGCTCTGCCTATTTGTAGTCTGTTTGTAAATAAATCTGTGGTGCTGTGAGCCTTTGCTTCTCTGTCTAGTGCATCTTCTGAGTTGTGGGAAGAACGTGCAGGAAAGTGGGAGCTTTCTTAAAACGTAAATCTTTAAACCTAAACCCTTCTTTAAATCTAAATCTGTAACATCACTCAGCAGCACTTCAGTGATTGTGAAGGCCATCTGTGGATAGAGCTCATGGCCTTGTGTGACCAAATGTCCCTCACCTGATTTACCCAGAACAAACTAAAACAATAACAGAGAAGCAGCTAATCTGTATCCTGCCTGTTCTCTGTTCTCAAGTATTCCTGTATCTCCTTTAATCCTCTCTTTGTGGGTGTTTGTTCTTTGCAGGCTGACAGCAGAAAGTGGGGCCAAGAAATGTGCTTTAAGCCTAGTTAGGTCAAAAGTAACTATGGTGCAGGGGAATAAGCAGTTGGGTTTATGTAATAATCAGTAACAAGGCTGCTGCTGGGTTTAAATTTAGCAATCACAAATTCCAGAATGGAAGCTACAGACTTTTGTTGTTTTGTAGTTTTTTAAAAAAACAAAAATGTGTCAACAGCTCTGTGTCAGAGTTACTGGATAGGTAAAAGATACTTGCAAATAATTTTCACTTCTGAAGGAATTCCTCACAATTTTGAGCTCACTGTGCTGAGCAGCTGGGAAGAGACAAGTTGTGAAGTCGTATTACGTTTAATATTTTTCTCCTTTAATCAAGAGACTCAGTATTTTACTTTTGTTTTTTATTTCAGAATCTACAGAGCTGCAGAAACCAAAGCTTCCTGTGTAGTAAGGGTAGTTATCTGGAATGGAAGTTTTTTGGTGGTGATGAACAGGTTTAATTTGGAGGGGCTGGGTGTAGAAGAAATAAAAAAACCAAGTTATTAAGGCTATGTGGGGCCTAGAACAGCTCTTCTAGGCTGTTCTAGGCACCAGAGGCAGAAACAGGGATGGTTTTTCCCTTTGGCACCTGAAATCTTGTATCATCTGTGTGGTTTTGGGCCTTTTTGGGGGAGTGGATTCTGTTAGTCTGCAAAAGGGCACCTGTGAATGAAGTATGTCCCTGTACATCTGGAATGAGGTGATGCAGATGCCCCAGGATGGCCAGGTGAGTATGGGGCAGAATACCTTTTGTACTTTTATTCTAAAACCTGTTCTGCACAATTGGAATGCAAATCAGTAAGAAAACAAGGTAAACTCACATTTAGAAAGAAATCCTATCTTGCTTTGATTTTTTCTTTAAGACTTTTTGGGAAATGAAATACTCACACAAAGTCACTTTACACCTCAGCTGCAATTATTCTTTTTCTGCTGTAAATTAGGCCCACAAAATAAAAATTTTTTGCATGTGCAGTTTTTTTTTCCCCACTGAGTCTGTGGGTGTCGTGGAATCCAATCACATGGACCTGAAACTGCTCACAAAGTGCTCAGCAGCTCTTGCTGAGGTCCCTGAGGCCCAGGACACACGTGCTCCTGCTTTTGCTGCAGGCAGCTGGCTCGCTCTGGAGCCAGGCAGCTCCCACCCAGCTCCGATACACATCTGCTGGGCAGGGAGATGGCATCTGAGCTGGGAGGGCAGCTGCTGTCTGAAATGGAAAGAGCAGAGGTTCACTGGGCAGCCCCAGAGAAGGGCAGGATTGGCCACTGTGGGATTTTACCAGGGATCCAGACTTCACTTGTGGTTTCGCAGGCATGTCATAAACACCCGATGCTTTGGCTTTCTCTGAACCAACATTCTCCACCTGGGTAAGGATGCAGCATCAAGCTCCTGATTGTGTTGACATGTGGAAACTCGATGACTGGTGCAAACTTGCAATCTCCTGTGTGTAGATATTAAACTGCTGAAGCAAAACACTTCTCTGCCATCTCTACCATCATATTTGGTGATTCAGTTTAAAGCTCTAGATCCCAATAAAAGTTGAGGCCTTCCATTTAATGTAACACAGCATATGCTGCAGTTCATCACGTGGCATTGTTAGGCAATATAAAATAAAATGGGATTGTTCCAGTTTCACATATTAGATTTTTATTTTCCTAATTTTACTTTTCTATTTCTTCTTGGATAGCTTTGTGATGCTTCATTTCTGCCGCCTTTCCCTGCAGTTAATGCATTTAGTGCTTGAATTTATCAATTTTGTTTTGATGCTTCTTGAAGACATGAACATTTTTTAACATCTAGGTCACACATGTGATTTGGAAAGTTTAAATCGCAGGTGTGATAGAAGTATTACTGGGTGGAGGAAATAAGGTTTGTGCCTTTCAGAAATTCCCAGTAGATGATTGCAGTTACCCTTTCACCTGGGGGGAAAATAGTCCTAAATACATTGTTTTGCCTGCTAGAGACACATTTTAATAGCTGTAGGTTTGGACAGCGCTGGCCCTTGACTTGTAACCCAGAGAAAATGCAGTAGCAGCTCATTGGTGACATATTCCCGTTGTCACTCTGACAATGTTCAAAATTAAATATAGGATCATGTGGAAATCCTTCAGAAATCCTGATTAGCAGGATCTCCCTTCTTGAGAAGCCAATATTATATAGGATTAGCAGATTAGTGTAAAGGAGTTGGAGGTCAAAATGTAGGTAATACCAAAATGACAGCATTGTTTCTTTGATTTATCTTGGTTTGTTTCTTTGTGTTTGGTGAAATGAGGTGACTTTGGTTTGAGGTCACCATAGGAATTAGATGGAAGGGGAGCAAGGCAGGGAGAGCAGGAGACTTGGTGAATGTTGTCCTGTTGTAGGTAAACTTAGAGTTTCTCTAGAAAGGACCACCACTGCCTTGAGCTGTCATTGGGAGCTTATCTAGAGCATTTCTCAGACTTGTCAAGTGATAAATACGTATATAGATATAAAATAATAATATAACAGACTTATTCTTGTACACAAGGGGCCTGTTGAGGTGAGAGGAGGAAGGGAAATAAGGTTGATATCTTCTTCATCCCAGCACTGAATCCACTCTGTTAAGCTAATGTGGAAAGCAAGATAAAAAACTGCCAACATTTTAATTAATGTTTTCCTTTCTCTCATTGATACTATCACTTTGCAGGTGCGCACTGAAGGCGCTGTAAACATGATGGGTCTTGTCTGTCTGAGAGGGGTATGCCAAAATAATTTTTATCTTCTTGTGTGCTTTTTGAACACCCTCCAGATGCCAGCCCCTTCCTACTCAGCATTACACTTGATCTGCACTCTGTGTCTGGGGGCCTTGCCCAGCCCCTAGACCTCCAGAGTCAGTAAAAGCTGTGCTCTGTGAAGAGAGAACAGATTTGGTAAGAAACCTGGTAACCATGGGTTCCTCCAGAATGCCCTTCCCACTGGCACAAGGAATTGGCCACAGGAAAATGGATAAAGGGCACCAGGTGGGAGGTTTCCTGTGCAGGAGTTGAAGAACCAAATGTTGGGGAATCTTGGCAAGCAGGAGCTTGCTGGGAGGAGTAGAAGAAGGTCCTTCCAGTCTTGATCTTTCCTGACTGGTTAATAAAAAAAAATCCCAAACTCAAAACAACCCCACCCTCCCAAAACAACCCAAATTCTTATTTTTATCTAAAAAAGTCTTAAGTTAAAACCAGACAAAAACCAAACCAAAGCTATATTAAAAAAAACCAAAAGAGTTGAGGGGAGACCGAGTCTCTTTCACTGCCCCTGTGTTTTATTTTCTTCTTTTGTTAGAAAGGAGAAAGGTTGTTTGTAGAAGAGGGGAGAGTTGTCTGAAGAGTATGGCACATAGACAGTCAAAGCTTCCCCATAAATTTGTTATTGCATATCAGACCATGTTTGAGTAGCGGAGAAAAGGGATGACAGCAACACAAGGTGTGAAACATTAAGAGCTGTTACTTACAAGGACTATTCAAGAGAATTAACTGAGTTAAGTGGTTAATGTGTTTATTGTTTTGTGGGCAGGATAGAAGGAGGGGAGGCAGTGGGGTTGTTACCTTACTGGCATCATTTAATTTGGAGTTGGAGGTGAGATGGAGCTCCCAGCCTCAGGCATTTCAGAACAGGGTTCTGTTCTCAGATCCACCGGTGTTATTGATTCAAATTGCTTTTCCGAGGGCTGTTTCTGTTGTTCTCAATTTGCTGCTTGGATGTTCAGCTTGCCAAAGCTTTCTGTGCACCTGGGAAGCCTCCCTTCTTATAGGGCTGGCTTGCCTGCGGATGCTGCGCCATCTGTGTAGCTGTGGCACTGGGACTGCTGCCTGCCAGGCCATTGTGTCAGACTTTGTCCCCTACTGGGAGCTAAAAATAGGCTGTTCGGTGTTGCCACAAGATAGGAGAGCAGGGAGATGTGGAGGGGATGAGACCCGTGGGACTGAGCTCAGCCTAGGCTTTCCCTTCAGTGCTCCTGAGGCAGCAGCCACCTCCGGCTGGGGCTGCATGAAAGCATAAATAAAGCACGACTAGGGCTGGGATGTAAGTGGTTAATGGAGCAGGCCATCTGGTGATGGACAACCTGGTCATAGAGGGGAATACTCAGCAGGAGGAGAAAAGGGATGGCAGAAGGGCATGGAGGAAAAGTCTGTGAGGGTCTGAGCAGGTAAACAAGAAAGGTGCTTTCCCAGCAGGCCCGTCCTGAATACTTCAAAGCAGAAAGTTATGGGTGCTGATCTGGGAGCAGCAGCTGATTCTGGAAACAAATGGGATAAATACTGGCATGAGGAAAAAAAAAAAAAATAGAAGTTGAAATGCCTGAAGGGCACATCTGCTGTGGCCAGCGATTCTGCAGGAAATGCACTGACGCCAGAGAGAGTCGAGGAAACTGGACATAACCACAGTTCAAAGTGAAGCCAAATGAAAGCCAAGGGCCTGGGAAGTGCTTGTGATAGTGTGCTGAGAATTTGGCTTTCTTTTCCTGGCTCTCCAATGAAGTAGCTGTGTTTAACGTGGGCCGAAGTCTGGCTGTGCTGAAGGAGTTGTAAAGGTGGTTTTTGTTCTCAACTCGGAAATTCTGCTCTAGAGCCTTTTCTGTTGCTTTCAAGTGTGTATTTTCAGAGCAAGGTCTAAAGGGTTTTCAGAGCTGTAGGTCTAAAGCCCAGTCTGTTAGTCTGAAATTTGAATAATTGCATGGTCATTAAATTTTGCACAAAAAGGAATTGACTCTAAAAGCAGCTGATATGTTATCACGATTAGAGCAATAGCAATGCCTTCTTTCATCACAATGAAGTTACATTGTTAGAGAGCATAATTGACATTTTTTATTGAAAGATAAGAAGAATTTGTTTACAGCTTGCAAACAAAGAGGTTTTAATTCAACAAACTGCAGCAGGAATAAGCAGTAAGTGGCATTTTCATCTGCTGGCCGGCTAGAGCTTTAGCTGCAGAATGCTGTGGATAGAGAAGTATGAAGGAATTTGCAGCTCAATATCTGCCCAGTAAAGCGTGCACCAGGCTGGCAAATGCCAGAAAGCTGACGGGGAGAAATCTTGAGTGCAAAGAAACAAAGGGCTATAGTTAATATTAGCACCTTTTGGGAAGACACTACGGCTTTTGGAGACCAGCTTCATGCCACCCATTGTGCAAAGGTCAAGGTATGGCATTTCTGAGGATGCTTTTGCCACGGAGCCCTCGGGATAACACCTGTCTACTCAACTGGCTGCTAAAGTAGGTATCGGGGTTATTTTTGTTTCTCTGGGTTTATTGCTTCATGGTCTAATAGGCTCAGGAGCTAAGTAGTACTGGCATTTCAAAGTGGCATGTTGTGATTGGAAGGGGGTGCTGTGGAAGTGTTTGGAAAGCAGATCCAAATGAAGCATCATCATCATTCGACTGCAGAAAGGCTCTTTTGCTTTTCGAATGTATTTGGGATCCTGTTTGTGCTGGTGGTTGTGTCTTACTGTCCAGACTGCTCTCCAGATAAAGCCAAGGGTATGTGAAAAATTTGAGGTTTTTTTTAAAGCAAATTCCTCTTGTGCAGTTGGAAGTTGTTTGGAGTTATTGTCCCAGCTCTGGTCAAAGTTTAAGAGCCCAAGTCAAATGCTGCTGTTCTGAATATGCAGTGCTGCAGAGTGAGGAAAAGTCCTCTTGGGGTGCTGATAAATCTCTGCAAGGAGGGTGCTCATCCCACCAGCCAGGGGACCGTCTGTTAAACCATGTGCAATGTCACTGGTGTGAGGGGAGGGAAGGGGCTGACCAGGCTGATCCTGTAAAGCACGAGAGCTCCTCACCTGTGCCACACCCACATCCCAGCAGTTTTGTGCTGGCAACCTGAATCCGCAGCATCTGGTACTGAGGGCAGGTGATAAAAGGGCTGAGGGTATATTCTGGGTATGAATGTTGACTGAGAGCCACAGTGTGTTGTTGCTGTTATCTGTCCAAAACAAGGTTATAGATAAAACTTGTGATTAAAACATTTGTTTGTATTGATATCAAATGTCAGAGTAGAAATATCATACTGGAAGACAGGGGTGCCCATGGGTCTGGTGATGCTGGGTCAGGTCTCAGACAGGACTGGTGAACTCAGCAGCTGTCAAAAGGAGGATTAGTGGTGGCCTAAGATATAGGTGCTCCTGTGAGGAAACTTCTGCTTTCCTAAAAATTGTATCATCTTCAAGAAAGGAAGGGAAGGACAAGCAGTACTTGCTGCAGCAAGTACTGGGACTGCAGCTGAAATCTGGGGGCACAGCTGTTGACCAGGAAGTCAGTAGAGGTGGGTTTCCCATTTAAAGCACTGAGATGACAAGAAAAGCTTAATTTTTGATACTAAAAAAAAAAGTCTCCATCACCCATCTTTTGTAGCTATGTTGTTAAGCCATACTCTCAGGTTTCCTACCAGGAATGGCAGGATGGAGAAACCTATTCAATTAAAACAAGAACTTGCTTTCTGACACATACACGAGTTTTTGTTTGTTGAAAATTGTTTATTCCATCTCTACTTTTCTTTTTTTGCCTGAAAATCTGAGAATGAAGATAGAAGTTCAGAATCTCTTCTGGGTTTGTATTTGGCCTGGTGTGGCAGGTTGACTGGATCTGGCTTCCTGACACTCTCACAGCCTGTCTGCAGTCTCTTCCTGAGCAAGATGTGGGGGCAAAATAGGAGGAAGAATCTCATGGCTGGATATAAGAGTGGGAGAAGGGTCACCAATTTTCACCATAGGCAAAACTGACTCCATGTGGAGAATATTAATTAAAATGGATTTGGATGGCAAGAAACAGAGACAAAACTAATGCAACACCTTTCCCAGTGCAGAAGTGTTACTAGTGTGCACCAGTATCCACCAGTACAGATATCTGTGCCACTGCAGTCTTACCATGGAACTACATCAGCAGGAGGGTCCAGCTTGAGGCAGTTCCCACTTTTCCTCACTGAGAGCCTTCAGTCCCACTGCCACCCCAAAAAACCTGAGAGAGCCAGAATGGCTTGAGGGAAGAAATGTTGGTGTGAGGAGAGAGGAAAACCCCAAACAGACCTGGCTGGGACTGACTCCACCAGGTTTTTGATTCCACTCTAAAATGTTTCTTGACAGCAGCCTGTAAAGTTAAAGAAGCCAAAATTTTGCTTAGTGGTGCTGTTTGCATCTGCCTCCAGCCTTTGTTGAGACAACTTTGGACTTCAGCAAAAAAAAAAAATATCCCAAGTTTATCACAAAGTCTGTGGTTGCTCCTGAATGATGCTTAGCTGCAAGCTCATCTGTGACAATCTTCTTATACTGATTTTTAATGTGAATATTTTGGTTTTTTCAAGGCTTTGTGGGTTCTTTTAATTAGACTATCAAACTGTTAACAGGACTCAGGTGTTTTATTGGACATTTGCTTGCTAAGTCCTCCTCTGTCTGCAGCAGGAGTCTCAGGGCACCACTCTATCTTGGGGCTATGTGAGGCACAGTGCTTAGCCAACATGTTCCCCATTTCCACCGTTCTTCTGGGTCACACTTGTGGTCCACAGCCCAAATGTCCCCAGTTTCCTGTCTCTCTTGGGGTGATGCCAACAGTGAGTGTGTGCCTGCTTTATCCCAGCAGGGTTGGATGGGTTTTTAAGAGAGCACCTGTTTGTGGGGTGTATGGCTTTCACAGATGCCTTGAAGCTGTGGAGGGAGGTGTGAAAACCTACAGTCCTACCTCTTTTTTTGTTGACAGTCCCTGGTGATGACCATGTGACGTAGCAAGTGGTGCTCCTGCTATGGCCACACAGAAGGAGCCAAATGCTGTGGATGTACCTGGCTCCTGCTGCTCCTCATTGTGTCAAGTAAGTACCAGCTTTACACCCCTTCTGGACTAAAGGGTGGAGGTCCTTGACTTACTGGGGAGATCCTCATGTTGTGAGGATATTAACTGGCCTTGGAGGAGAGTCCCTCACACTGGGTCTTGCTGGAAAAGGAGCACAAACCTGAAGTCTTGGCAATTAAGGCTGGCACCTCTGTGGGTCTGGGACTTGTGATACAAACTGATTTTTGCTAGCATCAAGTGGGGGATCAAGGAGAAATGTGTATCCTTCATGAAAACTGGCCTCTTAGCCTGGGCTGAGAGGTGTCACCTTGCTTGGTGTTAGTAGAAAGCCAAAAAAGAGGGGCAGTTTGTGTTCCCTATGCTGAAAGTACAAGTTCTTGGTTATGGATTTACTGCTCACCTAGCAAAGGTGCACTGTTGTTAAAGGGCACTGGTTTGGACTCTGCCATTCAAGCCTTCTTGGGACAGTGCACAGAAAGCAGTTGTCTGACCAAGTTAACTGCTTTTTGCAGGGCTGAAGGACTGGCTCTGCTTTTGCAAGTCTTCCCACACAGTGGGTGTGTTAGAGCTAAACTTTGACAAACGAGCTCAATGATCTGTGAGGAGCTGCAAGCAGATTTAGGGAAACTGTCCCCATATAGTACAGTAAATTAGCTTATATTTTCTTTCTTTATTTAAATCATTGTAACTGCCTTATCACTTAAGTGAGTTGTTGGTTATGCAGCCATCCTTTAAGTGGTATTGAACTGCCTCTTCTGAAGATAATAGACTTGAATAGAACAACAGAAAATACTTCAAACTTACCCCTTTTGAAATTTCAAACCTGTTTGCACTCTATATTTTGCCCTTTTAAAACTGTAACTTCTTTTAACATTATTTACTAGAATTAGACATTTAGTAGATACAAGAAATCTGCTCTTGTGCTTATTTCAGTTTGCTGGAGTCAAGAGGTGTTTTATGAAATGAAACAAATGTTTCACCTTTTGGTCAGGAAAGGCAGTTCATTGACACTGGGTTCATCCCCCTAACACCAATGCCCTTGCATTGCCTTACAAACTGAGTTTGTTGATGTGTTTCTGTGTGCATATAGATGTGTGTGTGTATGGTCTGCTTTTATAGGCATATGAGCTGCAATGATGACTTACTACAAATGCACTATAAAAAAATGCTTGCTTGATGCAGCAGTTCTCACCCCAATGGAAAAGATGTTTAACTGCTGCAGGGCCCAAGCCAAGTCAGAAAACTGGAACAGTTATTGTTTTCCTTTGCAGAGATGTAAAATTAGTTATATTTCTGCCACTGGAGAGAGAGAAGGTGCAGTGGTGAATATCTGGGAGAGGAGGGGAAAAAAGAAAGATATGAGTTTGGATGGATTGCATTTGTGTTTCACTTTTGGTGTGTAAGGGAATAGCAAAGTAAGTGGACTTGCATGCACAGTGCCAAGGGAAGTCAGCAGACTGGACATGTGTTGGAAAACCTCAGTGGGTTGGAAAGCAGCATAGAATAGCTCTGCTGTGCAAGACAGGAGCTAGAGGTTTTGTGGTGGTGTGACTCCAGGGAGCAATTTCCTCTTTTCCCCACATACTTGCAGATGTGGGACGTCCTTTGAAGGATTGTTCATGCAGCCCATAGCTTTTGGAAGTAGCAGTTAACTAAAGATGGAATAGTTGGGTTTGTCCCCAGCTTAATGAAACTTGCAATCACTAAGAGGTTGAGAAAGAAATCATCATCCAGGCCTTCCAAATAATGGGTCTTAATTGTAAGCCATGAGTTTGAAGCTTGTGTTTATCAGCTTTCTGGTTTTCTGGGGGTCATGCTCTTTGCATCCCTCTGATGCTGAAGAACAGCACCTGGTTCAAAGAAATAAAAGCCAACACAGCTGACTGATGCATAGGTATGGGAAGTTGAGGCACAGAGCATTTCCATGTGCCCCAGGAGTGTCTGTTCCCATGTGAACCAGCAGACAACACCCCTCCTTTGCTGGATGTGCTTCCTCCTCCACTGTCCTCTCATCATGACCGCAGTCTGGAGTCTAGACATGGCTATTTGTGATCCTTAATTGCTTAGTACACACCTTACAGAAATACTGCCTTGTCTTTGGAGGGATGCAATTCTTGAAACCCACAGCCCTGTGTAGTGTCTTCAGCCCTCAAATGCTCAGTGTGGTGAGTAGTGCAAAAACCTTTCCAAAGGGACTTCATTAAAAAGTAGCTCACCCTTCCCCTGGAGCAGCTCCAGAAGAATGGGCCAAACCCAGAACCCTGTTGCAGTGTACTCCCCTTGTTAGTCTTTGTGCCTAAAACATATTTTGGAAACATACTCCTGGAATGCTGTACCAGGAGCATAAATCCACTTTCTAAGTGTACACAGCTCTGTCCGCACATGGAGTGGCCTTTCCTGTGCATGGAATGAGCTCCCCTCAAGGCATTCCTAGCTAACTTGGTTTCTTCACAGGCAAAACATGAAAGAAAGCATCCTAGTTGACTGTATGGTAGTGACTGCTTGTTGTGCCTTCTGGCAAGGTGAAATTGCATAATGTAGTTAAAGTTGTTTGACTGAATTGCTCATCAAACTGATACACCTGCTGCTTTTAGATTTCTTAGTAGCTTCTGCACTAAGTTCAGCACAAAGGAATGGTGATTTCTTCTGTGCAAGTGTTTGGTTTCCTGCCCAATGGGAGATTTCCTTCGTTACTCAGAGCTGCCATCATGAGCTGGGAACTTACTGTTTATTAGAGAGATGCTGCTTTCTTTCACTTTGCTTTGAGAGCTGTGAAAGGAAAACACAGTGTGGGAGAAAAGGGGATCAAGCATTTTCCATACACCTAAAAAACACCCCAGTAAACACAACTACAACTTTATTTTTTTTCCTACAAAAGTAGGAAGGATCTATCAGCTAAGTACATCAAAACTATGTGATAAGATTTAAACAAAAAAGTCCCCTCGTTGTATAGTTCAATTGGAATGTAGACTTGTATAGAGCAGTGCACATTTGATGAAGAAATAGGCAAAGGGGGGGGGGAAATCTTGCCCACATCCAGGAGAGCTGATTCACAGAATTACTTCAGTCAGTTGAAACACCTGGGTAGCATTAAACAGGGCCAATAAGATTAGAGGGCAATCAAAATAGCTGCAAGTCATCAGGTGTCACGTTCAGCCTCCAGTAATTTGTCTTAAAGGACAGTGGCTTTCAAAACGGCCTGCTGGATGCTTGGCAGAGTATGTGAGGTGCTGGTAATTAATTGGCTGCTGAGCTGATCCCTTCCAGTAAAGCAGAAGGCAAAATGCAGGGCTCAATGCTATGGCAGTATGAGGCTCAGGGAGGCAGAGGTGAAGAGCTGGTTGCTCCTGCCTGGCAGCCTGTGCACAGCTCCTCCCAGGCCCCCCAAAATAACACCTCTGCCTCACTGCTGGCCTGGCAGTGCAAGGAGGGCTTGCCAAGGGTTGGGGTGTCCATAGGGATATTTCCTTCCATCTCTCTGGCAGGAGGAAAGCTCATTCATCCCAGTGCTGGTTACAGCATCAAAGCTGGTCATGCACTCTTATCCTTGTACGGAGCAGTTTAAAAATACCACACATTTAAATATTGCAGCTGTTTTGCCTTGGATGGACTGTTACATTTTCTCTAGTGGCTTTTACTCTGTCAAGTTCATTGTTCCTGGATGCCATGCTCAACAACTGAAGACAAACCCAATTATTTGCAATACTTGTTTAACCATCCCCTAATTGCTTTCGACTTTGTCACATGAACCCCCTCCTGCTTCAGGGTATACTTAATTCTTTAATTTATTTGGGGGGGTTGTGATGTGTGCAGGTTTTATTTTCATTGTACAGAACCAAGAGGGCTTGTCTGGTGATGTTTTGAACTTCCTTTTTGCTTCTTAAAGGAAACCTGAGACTGTAGTTTCTGAGTTTGGAAATACATTATAATACAAATGAGCAGGTAGCCAAAGGCCACTTTAGCGACTGTTGTAAGGTGTTTTGAATCATGATATTGTGCCCCAGCCAAACCATCTTACTCCTATTGGAGCTCTCAGAGAGAGACCAGGCTGGAATTACCCTCATCAGCTTCACCTGGCTGTCCACCTCCAGGTGTAGCAGGTCAGCTCCTGGAGGGTTTTCAAGCCCAGCCAGAAGGTTCAGTGGGGAAGAAGAAGAAGAGAAGAGAGAGGTGAGGCAAGATTATATCTGCTCTCTGTCCTGTGCTGTCTTCTTGTTTGGATTTCCTGGACTAACATGGCTGCTGATCATCTTGACTCTGCTTGCCTGGATCTGGAGCATCAAGGACTGAAAGGTACTGAAAGATAAACTGTGCTAAATTGGAATGGGGAAAGGAGAAGCTCTAAGGTTAAATACCAAGACAGCAAGGAATAGATAAAGAGGACTGTGCTGCACTGGATTAGGAACCAATTGTATTATCTGGAGCTCTTGGACAAAGTAAAGAGACCAATCAAGTAGTGTGTAATCTCATGCACAGCAGTTGCAAAATGTATACCTGCTGTATTATGGATAAGTTAGTAAATGTATAAGTACTGTGTTAGGTAGGAGTACTGTGTTAAGTAAGTAAAATGTGTATTGCTGTATTATAGATAAGTTAGTAAATGTGTAAGTACTGTGTTAAGTAAGTATAAGTAAGTAAACTATATGGGTTATGTATAAATATGTAAAAGTAGTATAACATGTAAGTATAAGTAAGCTTAATAGACAAAAGAGGTGGTAAGTAGCTATTGTTGAACAAATTAGAAGATGTGAGAGTCCCTAATGATGCCAAAGAGGTGAAGCATATTTTAAACAGCAAGAAGCTTCTGCATAATCACATTGATTCATTGAACAGAAGTGCTGAGTTCCTGCAAGTGATCTATGACTTTCTCAATTCACTTCCGAGTTACAATTTTGGCAGACAAAGAAAACAAATTTCCTCCTGTTGCTTGTTCTTACAATGGGTGTTACAGAGAAGACCACTGTGAATATTTTGGTTGTCTGATTCAAATTCCTTCCTTGAGAACCAGAGGGGATGCTTTGAATTCCTTTCATTGGGTTAAAGATTAGTTGAAAACAACTTGAGCTTGTGTCTAAGCGTTTTAAATGAATAAGCACTCCTGCAGCAAGGTAACTGAGGGGAGTATTGTATACGTAGGTGGTGTTTAAGGTGTCTGAGCTGGAGGGGATAGATAGTAGCACTTGTAAACGTCATGCAGAGGCAGCTCCACTAACATAAAACCTGTGGGAATTGAGGAGCAGGCAGCATTCAAACCAAAAAGAGTTAAGACTGTCATACCTAGTGAAGCAAAAGCTGAGAACATGTAGGGTTACTTTCAGTGTATTTATAGAAAGTGAACACCCGAGAGTGATTTCAGATGAAAGACAAGGCTTAGCAGATGGCAGATGGATTGAAAACAGGAGCAAGCCTGGCTGGGAATTAAAGATAGATTCTGACCAGCAGAAGAGGAGGAGCATGACTGAGCAGTGAATTATGTCTGAGAGAGAGCTTGGTCAGTGTGTATAGGATTGGGTGACTGGGATGATTCAGCTCAGTGCCATGTCCCTGTGCCACCCGTGAGCTGCAGCGGTGCTGGTGGCCGGGCACTGTCCTGCAGCAAGGCAGCCTGGCTGCACTGGGGAGCCCCGGTGGGTTTGCTCCTTAGCTTGCCAAGCAAATGAGCAGGAGTGACACATGCAGAGCAGGGAAACGCTTGATGAAAATTTCTCTGAGCTTGGCGCCTGAGAAGGAAATCCTGCCCACCCTGCCTGCAGTGACTAGGGCAGTCTGAAGGAGGATGTGTCTGCCAAAGCAGCTCTTGATTTTGGCCAGTGAACCCATTTAATTAAAGCAGCACTGAAAAGGAAGCCGGAAACTCAAGAACCAGGTTTTTAATCACTTAGACTGTGGCTGACAGTCTGTGTGCAAATCACGCCTCCAGCACCACCACTCTTCATGGGTGTGTGTTCCTGAATACACGGATGGATAGGGTGCAGACAAGAGCCCCGTGGGCTGCTGATAGGTGCTCCAACATGGCAAAATTGTGAGCAGCCCATGTGGGGAGGAGAGGCCCTCTCTGTCAGTGTATTATCATAGGATATCCTTAGTTGGAAGGGCCCACAGGGATCATCTTGTCTGATTCCTGGCTCTGCACAGGATTGCTGCAAGAATCACACAATGTGCCTGAGACCACCTGGGCCTAACCATGGTATGAAGTGCCATGTCCAGTCTTTCCTTGGATGCCTCCAGGGAAGGTGACTCCACCACCTCCCTGGGAAGCCCATTCCAATGTCTAATCACCCTTCGCATAAAGAAATTCCTCCTGATGTCCAACCTAAACTTCCAGTTGGCACAGCTTAAAGCTATGTCCTCTTGTCCTGTCCTGTCGCCTGACCCTCACTTGGCCACACTCTCCTGTCAGGGAGCTGTAGAGAATGAGAAGGTATCCCAGAGCCTCCTTTTCTCCAGGCTTAACACCGCAACTCCCCCAGCTGCTCATCATCAGTCTTGTGCTTCAGACCCTTCCCCAGCTCCGTTGTCCTTCTCTGGACCTGTTCCAGCACCTCAACGGCCTTTCCTGCATTCAGGGCCCCAGAAGTGGACATAGCACTCGAGGTGAAGCCTCACCAGTGCTGCATATCGGGGAAGAATCACTTCCCTGGTCCTGCTGCCCACACTATTCCCGGCGCGGGCTAGGATGCCATTGGCCATGGCCACCAAGAAGGGTTTTTGTTTGTTTTTTCCTTTTTTTTTTTTTCTTTCGCCCAGGGAGCCTTCAGCAGCTCGTCTCCATGGCTGCTGTAGAGCCCCTCTGGGGTACGCCAGGGCACTACCCTGCCGCTCCTCCTGGCCGGGAACAGCGCCGAGCCGCTCCGAGCCGCGCAGCCGGCACGTCCCGCCGGGCGGGGCCGGGGCTGGGGCTGGGGCCGGCCCGGAGGAGGAGGAGGAGGAGGAAGGGGCGGCGCTCGGCTCGGCTCGGCTCGGCGCGGCCATCCCCGGGCCCCGCATCGCTGCGTGCGCGGAGCCGCCGCTGCAGCCGGCAGGATGATCGCCGCCCAGCTCCTGGCCTACTACTTCACGGAGCTGAAGGAGGACCAGGTCAAAAAGGTTAGATGGACATCCCCCGGCCGACGGCCGCCCCCCGCCCACACTCTTCATTTATGTTTTTAAAATTGTTTTTAATTTTTTTTTTCCTCCTCACATTGGTTTTGTTGCTTTGTACCGAGAACCACCCAGCTGCGTGAGAAAGGAGGGATAACTCCGGGTTTAAGCCCTCCAGAGCATCGCCGGTGGAGCTGGGAGTGGGGTGTGGGTGATGGATGCACAGCGGCCGGTCAGGCAGGACCTGGGGGGCTTTGGCAGTGAAAGGTGGAGGTGATGGCTTTTCCTGTTTTTTTCGTAGGCACCAGCATCCCTGGAGAGGGGAATGTCCCCTTCTTTCCAAGGGTGCCTTTGAGCATCGCTACTCTAGCAGGCGAGGAACAGGTAGTTTTTGAATTATGTGCCGCTGTAGGATCGCAATTTACAGGAAATGGTTGTCAGTTGTGCTAAAAAGAAGCAATTCCATAGGCTTCTTTTCCTTCAGCATTAGGTGGTTGCTGCTGTGTGGTTGGTACAGTCCTGGGATCGAGCACTGCCACAAGGAAAAGGGTGCGGAGCACAGGATAAATAAAAACATGGCAGTTAGGTCCTGGCTGAGCATATTGCAGAGCTGTGGGGAGACAAATTGGGAAAATAATTGCAAATGTCGATGAGCCGGGCTGACGTCAGGAAATAGAGGCTTCCCCTCTGCCACCTCCGGCGGTGCTGTGTGACCCATCTGGGCGTGTGGCTGAAGGCATCCCTAAAATATTTTGGGAAAGCCTCAATGACAGCATTCATAGTACTGATTTGTAGTGGTCTTGGGGCTTGAGAATCTCCCCAGCAGGAGGAGAGCACCTCATCCCTTTGGCCTTCTGACTGTTCCTGGGGATACCCCAGCTCCAGTGTGTGGGTGACCCATCCTGCCCCACTGGACACAGGCTCACCCATGCCCCACTCCTCCCTTGGAGAAAACCTGAGGCAGCTGCTCGTGGTTTCCGCCTCTCCTTCCGTGCTTTAGGTCTTTTGCTTTTCCGCCCAGCAGCTCTCGCGAGGAGCCGGAGGCTGCACTCAGCCTGCAGCATTCTGCACCTCCTGGCCGCACGTACGTGGCTCTCCCTGTTCCCCAGGCCCACTATGTTCCTTTTCCTGGAGGATTTGTGAGTGCTGCTGCTGGTGCCAGGCGTGCATGCCTGGGTAAGGCCTTCTCTGCCTCGCTGTGTGTGTTATATTTAGAAAGCCAAGATAAGCACAAGTGTGTGTGGTGGCCAAAGAGCGGCAGAAAGACTGTGGGGAAGGCACAGGGAAACTCTGCGGTGTTCTGAGGGTTATTTATTGCAGGCTGGTTTGGCACCATGGGGCTGCTATTGTTTGGCAGCACGGGAAACCATTTGGCCAGGGAGCTGTAAAACATTCTTATGGATCAATCTGGTTTTGTCTGGAAAAGTAAAGGAAAAAAAATGCATTTGACAAGTCAAGAAAGCAGGCTGCTGTTTTTAGAGGATGTAAGACATCTTTTCCTGTTTGTATCCTTTTGGAATGGATATTGAGCCTCCTCACTTTTGGCAGTCCTCTAGGGAGGGTGTCTGTAGCAGCCAGAGGCTCTGCTGCCCTGCAGCTGCTGGGGGCTCCACTCCCTGGTTTCCTGTGGGACAAAAGTGCTCTTGCTTCATCTCACTGTGCTGCTTGTGAGGTGAGTGCTCCATCAGTGTGCTGCTCCTAGGGATACATGCCTGCATGGCTTCGTTTGAGGTCCCTCCCTCTCCTTCCCGCTTCCGGAAGGGCAGCACTTTCTGCTGGTACGTGCCTGTGGCTGAGGGCTGCCAACCAAGGCGTTGTCCCTGCTCTCCATGCTGCCCCGTGGGGCTCCTGAAGGTCGTGGCTGCTCCTCTGCCTTGCTGGTCCATCACAGCCGTTGGCTCAGTGAGTGGTGGCACAGGTGGTAGGTCACCTTCAGGATGCTGCTGTGGGTCACAGGAGGGGTGTGAAAAGTACTGATGAGCCAAGGCTGAACATTCTTTTTTGCTTGTGACCTTCTTTTCCTTGTTGTTTTTGAATTCCCATCTCTGTGTAGCACTAATGCTCTGTAGCTGCTTTTCTACGGTGGGAAGCCTGGCGAGGGCCGTGAATGGGGCTGGTGGTTTCAGGCCCTGGGAATACCCTGCATCTAGGAACTAGTGCTTCTGTACTGGTTCTGTTGGATTTTTATGTACCCCCTTAAGTTTCAGTGAGATTTTTTTTCAAATTTGTCGTTTTTGAAATGTTTCTTAAGATGAGTTGTGGCAAGCAGGAGGAGTAGGCAGGGCAGATACGTAGCATTGAAGGAAGGGGTTGTTCATAGCACAAACCCTGTGGCCCCTGCAAGGGAGCATTTTCCAGTGAAACCACTCATAATGGCACTTCCATGTCCCCTTAATGTGCAGCAGCAAGCTGGCCATGTGTGATGCCCCGTACTGCATAGATACACATGTGGTCCAAGCAGCTTAAATCATCCAGCTGTTTTTGCAAACATCTGTTCCCTGAATGTTTGTGACATCCCGGGGACAGCAGCAGGAGCTCAGTATCCTTGCTCAGACAGGGGACTTGGCCCAAACTGAACTGAGGCCCTGATTTCTCTGAAGAGCTGACTCCCATCTTGAGGAATAAAGGAGTCATGGAGCATCCCTGGCATCTGTGCCACTGGCCTGTGTGCAGGAGAGCTTTGTAGAACTGCCTTTTGTTTCCAACAGGTTTGTACCTGCAGTAGCTGGCCCCAGCCAAGGGAGCCTCTAGGTGTTGCCTGGTTTCTGTCTGTTAGGGGAACAATATGGTTTTGTTGTCTTACCTGAGCGAAGAAAAAGATCTTGCAATCCAGGAGTGGCATTCAGATGTTGTTTAACCTTGAAAAAAGCATGATGGAATGGAGTATAAAATGTAACAACTAGTATCAAGAAGAGCCCTGTGTTAGTGACCCACCCCTATGGAGGCTTTTTAGGAACCAATCTGAAAAATCATAAGTAAGCACAAACAATTTCAAAATGTCTAAACTACTTGTTTTAACATGCTTTGCCTCCTGATGAATCTTCCTCGTGTTGAAAGGAGTATGATTTGCTCTGCAGAAGAATGTTTTCATGGTGAAGGGTTTTGGTATGAAGGCTGTGGCAGTAAAATAGGTACTAATGATTTCTGAAATTGCAGGAGTGCTCTCTTCTTGGATACCACTGACTGTTGTCAGTGTCCAGGGAACAAGGCATGTGTTTAAGGAATGGCCCGTAGGTTTAAGCCTTTAGTGCTGCTTATTTAATTATAATTATTCATAACTGCTGCCGTGGCTGGATTTTCAGAAACTTCTTTTCCCCAAGAACAAACTGTGTGTTTCCTATGTGACTAGGGAAAATTACATGAATGTGGTTCAGATTATGAAATCCTGTTTTAAAGAAATTGTTCACAGATTCTGTCTCTGTTGTTTTTTTTTTTTTTTTTTTTTTTTCTTAAGAAAAAGAGAAAAAAAAGTGATTGAGCTCTTGGAGGACTCCCATAGTGGCACTCTGGGAAGATGCCCTTCCTCGGGGGTGACTCTGAGGTGGTAGCTAAATAAAGGAGTGTTTTCTGCTCTTTGCCCACACAACTGCTTGCCTGGAATTGTTCCTGCCCTCTGCCATCCCTGGGAAGGGCTGATACCTGTCTCCCATGGGAGCCTCAGCAGGGCTTTGGGTCCTCCTGGGTGGTGCCGGCAGCTCCTGTCTGTCCTGGCCACCCTTTCCACAGCTTCCCTGTGCATATGGCTGAGATTTGCTTTGTGATCGGCTTTTATTGCAGGCAGAGCAGGGAGTTATTAAACCTCCATCCCATAATCCAGCCTCCGGCTCCCCCCGCCTCAAGTTATTTATGGCCATTTGCTGGGAGTTTTCCCTTGGAGGGCTGCGCTTACTCCCTCGCTGCCACACTGCTGGAATGACTAACCCTCTTCGCGCATGGGAGAAGAAAAACCCGGCCTTTATTTCTCCCTCTTCTTTTTCCTGGTTTTGGAGGCTGTAACTCACAGGAGTGGTTTTTTTTTCAAGCAGAGGTTCGGTGCCCCGCCCCGGGAATCTCGGCGGTGGAGATGGATGGCCTCGGTGCCATGAAACGCGATGCTCCCTGCGTGCAGGAGGGTCCAGCCCAATTATGTAAGGGCGCTGACAGCGCTCATTGGTCTTTCACGGGAGCAGAAAGAGCCCTCCCTCCCGTTTTCCCTTGCTGCTGAGGGCAGCACAGGGGCAGAGGTGGGGAGAATGGGCTCGTCAGTCCTGACTGTGCAAACGCCACAGCCTGCGTTCACAACAGGGCTTTCGGTGAGCGGGAATCCTTCCGCCCTGGTTTTGGGAGGAGGATGCAGCAGTGGGGCTTTGTAGAGGGGTGTATTAATTGCACGGTGAGGTCTGACTGTGAATGATGTTTACTGTAGCTTTCTCTGGGAGATCTGGGGAATCATCCCTCTGAGCGGCAGCGTGGGCTGCTGAAAGCTCAGCCTGAAAAAGAGGTTGGTTCCCTCCCTCCTTTGAAAGGGAGTATCCTCATGCTCTGACATCATGGCTTTACACACTCTGCTTAAAAAAACCATAGCAGGGTTTGCCACGAAGGAGAGACCTCCTTGCTTAGCCAGGCACTGGCTTCTGCATCCATCCCCACAGCGTTTGGGGCTGCAGGGAGGGCACATACCATCCAGGTTTTTATTCTTGGAGGGAAATTATGTCAGTGACTGGCTGTGGTTGTTGCTCTGAAGGGGCTGTCAGTTCATGAGGGTGGCACAGGACACAGCTGGGATGTGGGGATGTTGCCCTGGGGTCTTGCATTTGGCCTCTGTTGCAGAGAACCTGAGCTCAGCTCTTCTGCCCTTCAGCTGTACGCCTGCTCCGTCACGTCACCGGTTTGTGGGGAAAATGCATGGTCTCATTTCATCATGGTATTATCAATCATGGTATTGTTCCTCTGCAAGCAATGACATTGAAAAGTTCACAGCTTGTGCAGCCTCCGGCTGTGTCCCCTGTGGTGCAGGGGGACCCCTAGCCCTGTGGTTCGGGATGGGGCTGGGTAGCTGTGCCCAGCAGCACTATCCATGCCTTCCTCCTTGTCTGAGTAAATAAGTGCTGGGTCATGGCAGGAGGGTGTCTGGCTCGGGGAGATGCTGTCTTTGGTGAGACCTTGAGTAGGATGGGCAGGAGTATTTTTGTATGAGCAATTAAATTGGTGCCAGTTTTATGGTCAGTTTAGGGTTTAATGACCTTTTGATTGCATTTCCTTTGTGAAGGGCATTATTCATCGCTTCTGTCTCAAAGTCCCCAGTATATGAAGCACTTGTTTGCGTATGTTTCACGTAAAGTGTTTTATTGTGGCCTTGCTCTTGTAAGACGTAATGCCAGTGTGGAGATGAGCTGCTCTCAAGGCTTCCAGAGCAGCCAGGGAGACACAGGGAGCCTTGGCACAGAGCTAGCCTGGGGTTTAAAATGAGGTGGCTTTTCCAGTTTTGCTGAGGACAGAAAACATGGGCAGGGTGTTATTTTTTCAGTCTTGCTAAGCTGCAAGCAAAAGTGATCCCAAAGGTGTGGCTTTGATCTGAGCCATTTGCAGAACCAAATTTCCAAGGCAGGTAAAGAAACAAGGCAAGAATAGACCAGCAACTGAGGTAAAAAGAGTGGGAGGTGTGTTTGGCAAGAACCCCTCAAGGCCATGTTGTATTTTTCAGGCATCAAAGTGTCTCTCAGTCTTCCTGACAGTGAAGGTGGTTGTAATAATTACGGAAAGCAATATTGTTGGAAAATTAGAACTGCCTCCTATTTCCAAGGAGGTAAAGAAAGCTCCTGTCATTGGAAGCTACAGGGGAGAAGTCAACAACTTTTGATTTGATATTTTGTCTTGAGAAGGAAGGTGCCACCTGCCCACAGTCAAGTTCTGTCTTTCCAGACCCTCTGGTTGTTACAGCTTTGGAAATGGTCTGATACATTAAAATAATTTCTCATCCTGGGATGTAGCCCCAAAACTACTGTGTCCTTCCCAATGTAAGGCTTTAAACACTGAGCACCTCTGGTACCCACATCACCCTATCTGGGACAAGGTGCCAAATAAGGGGTTTTTAACTCCAGCTGTTTAGCTCATGGACAGTCAGGGGAGCTGAGAAGTGGGGCAAGGGCTGGAGGTGGTGGTCTGAGGCTGTGGACAGATGGTTTCGTGTGGAAAAGAGGAGGCACAGTGGTGTAGGACTGGATGGTGCCTTGGGAGCTCACCTCCGTAGGTCCTAGACTTGAACGTTTTCCATGATTTCAGTCGGAAGATGAGGCATGAAGCATGTGGCTGTGTTGTCATCTTGGCCAGAGTCCTGGAGCCATGCTGGGGCTATACATTATCCTTGCAATTTAGGAGAGGTTTGGCACCTCAGGATAGCCTTTCACTCCCTGATGGTGTGTGTCTTTCCCAGATTGATAAGTACCTCTACGCCATGAGGCTCTCTGACGAAACGCTGTTGGATGTTATGGCTCGCTTCAGGAGAGAGATGAAGAACGGCCTCTCCAGGGACTTTAACCCAACAGCTGTGGTGAAGATGCTTCCCACGTTTGTGAGGTCCATTCCTGATGGTTCAGGTAAGGAACTGAGTGTTTGTTTTCCGTATTAAGCATGGTGTGGAAACCTGTTAGAAATACACAGTGTGCTACCAAGAACAAAGGGATTTACTTCCTGGCAAGCCCAGACAGCATTTCAAAGGCAGCCTCCCCTCTGTGTGCAGGTCTGTTCCCGCAGATGCTGGAAGATTTTGTGATTCCTTTGTCAGAGCCGTTTTGATGCCAATGGAAGGGCCTTTCCTAGCAGTCAGTTCACTATCAGTACATTTACTCTGGGGCTTGTCTGCCAACAGTCAGTACTTGGCATAGAATAATTTTTGATTCATGCAGTTCACACTCATGTGACCTAGAATCTTAAATACAGTGGCTTTTAGTCATTTGCAGTTTCCTTCACCATCTTTTCTTACTTTTTCCCCGGTGGAAGTGTGAACCATTACAGGCTGAATTTGAGCTTCCTGGCATTAATTTTGCATTTTGTAGCTTCCTCTTCCAGATTGTCTTGGGGGACTGCTCACAGACCTTGAGGAGGCTGTAGCATGTGGCTCCAGAGCTGCTCCTCTGGTGTGCAAGCTTTTTCCATGTAAATGCAGGACTCGTTTTTTCCATGCCCACTGTACTAGATAAAAGTGGCACAAACTGCTATCAGACACCAAAAAGTTGTGTTGGTAATTGAGGCCAAGATTGCCTCTCTTACTTATTGTTATTACTTACAAATTACTAGATGTTTTTTTAAAATGCCATATATAGTGTATCTAAATATATTTATAAACATTATATGATAGTGTTTATTATTTAGTAGTAACACTGGATTTCCCTCTCATGTAGCTGGTTAACTAGTGTGGTGCCTACCACAAACTAACTAGTTTGGTGCCTCCCTGTGTGCAGAAATTGCAAGAAATGCATAACAGAGTTATTACCTATTTTGAGGCTTTCTTTTTTTGAGTTAAAAATGAGAATTTATTGGTGAAAGAACATGAGGCCAGATACTTTGTGTAACTTTGTGCTACTGTCTGGCAGGTGGAATTCTTTGATAGCTCTACTTTGCTGTTGCTTTCTACCATCTTAAGCTATTTTGTTGAGATGTGATTTGCTGTCTGAAAAAAAACCAAATGGACAATGTATTTGAATCCTGTGTTTCCCTTAATTTAGCATTGCTGGCTGTTGTGTTGAAATGTTGTGTTGAAATTTGCAGCCTATTGAGAAAGCCAGAAGCTGCCACACACAGCTGGGTCACAGGCAGAGGTTGCACTAAGGGTTTGCATGTGAGGTGACTTGAGGGCTTTTGAGTGGAATCCCAGCATTTTTACTGGCTCCAAAATCCCTTTTTTTCATTAATGTTTGTTTTAGGTTCAGCTGGGTAGTGACTTGTCCCCAGTTCCCTGCTTTGTCAGACACTGCAGGGTATCAAATCTGAGCTGCTTGCAGTGAGTCAAGTAATTTTGAAAATTGTTCCATCATACAAACTGGGAAGATTTAGAGATGGCACAGGAAAAAGGGGATCTGCACATGGCCAGGAGAGGTGTGAGAGGTTGCTGAACACTGCTGGCACCGAGGATGAGCCAGAGCAGTGAGTAGCCCTGGCTGAGCATAGGCATGTTTGTGTGTCAAGGCATTAATTTCAGATCATGCATTACACACCTACTTAAAAAAGAACCTCATGTATTGTGTACAGAGCTCTCAGTTCTTGATCCTGTGCCCACCTGGCTTCTGCCAGCCTCTCCAGGTTGGGCACCCTGCTGGCAGTGCTTTGCAGCATGGATTAGAGCAAGGCAGTGCTTTGCCCTGGACAATTTCTGTAGAACTCAGTGGTGATCTGTATGTGTAGGTGGCGAGAGCCTCTTTGGATAGGTGTTAGAAAAGCAGGCAGAGCCATTGCATTCTTTCTCTGAAAGGCCATGTTCTGACCCCAGGTATGAGCAATATTTGCTATGAGGGGGTGTTGTGGCATTTCTTTCTCTGACTCACCCATGTGTGCCTGTCACGCCTGGCTGTCGCACAGATGCAGCCAGGACAGGCACAGAGCCCCCTTACCTCTTCCTCCAAAAGGTTCTGGGGGCCCCTCACGGATGTGGCTGTGTTGATGTGTCCAAAGATGGCAATTTCTGCCTTCAGCTGTCCCTCCGTAAAAGCCCGAGGCTGAAAGCCTGCCCTTTTCTCTGGCCTGTCTCTAATTACTGCCCTGTAAGCTCTTTCCTCTGAGTTCAATTATTATTATGGGAGCTGACTCTTCAGAAAAATACTGTTGTTTAGTTTCAGATCTGTGCTTGTGTACTTTTTCAACAAGGAGTTTGTGAGCAGTAATTCTGGAGACTCTGGAGGTGTTGATGTTAACAGGTTTTTTTTTCCCCCTTCATTCAGTTGTTTTATTTACAAAAGCCATGAGGATTTTCTGTCCACAGTGCCCAGAATGGTACCTCAAGCTAATTCAAAATGCTTTCAAAGGCTAAATAAATTCACATCAGGTTTGATTGCACCTTGGTGTTACAAAGCACAGACTAAATGCTGCTACTTTGGGTTTAATTCCTCAAGTATACTTAAAGAAACTCTAGTTACGTGCAGAAAGTTTTGCACTCTAGTTCAGAGATCTTTTAAAGTGTGAAGGATGATTCTTAATAATTTTTTACCTTGCAATGAGCTTGATGGTGCCAGAAATCAAACACCCTAACCTATTAATTTATTTACAGGGAAGATATTTCTGAAGTGTAGTGTTTGTTTGAGATATGCACTTAGGCTTGAAAAAGGGCCATCTGGTCCAATGTTGATTTTCCCATTAGTGATTGGAGGTAATGGTTTGCACTCAACAGATGATGCCCAATAAGATAAAGCTTATTTGGGTATTTGGCTTAATGAGAAACTTGTGGTCAGCATTTGACTTCTGGACTTGCCACAGTGAAGGGGGTTATGAATTTTTTATGCTGAGCCAAATAAAGGGAAATGCATCTCCAATTTATCTGTGTTCATGCTTTATATGAGTGGTGCAAAGCAGTGTTCTAACACCACACTGCTCAGAAACAGATAGGGAAGCACTGCAAGATCTGTGTTTTGGCAAACTGGGTTTGCCCATGTCTTGAGCAAGGAGAAGTTGCATTGCAGTGCAGTAAAATTAGAGGTGTATTAAAAGTTGTGGGGTACCACTGTAATTTTGCTGTGTTTTTCTGTATGGAGTTTATTGTTTGTGGTTTCTCACATGACAGTGTTTTGCTTCTGTATTACACTGTAACCTTGGAAAACCATAAGGACATTTGCAGTGTGTTTTTGCTTCTCTCAGTCTGTTTCTGTTAAAGTTCCTGTCCTGAGGGACACCTTGTCCAGTTCATCAGCTTTTCTGAGTGGGATGAGGCACTCAGAGGTGCTTGGGGTGATGAAGAGGAACAGATCATTAGGTCAGACTTTAGGAGTTTTGATATGAGATTGGACAGAGTAATCTCAGAGGCAAGTCTGGCTCTGGAAATCCTCATAGATAAATTGCATACCTGGTATTTTGGTGACAGTCTGGGGTCAAAAGGCTCTGGGAGCTGAGTGTGTTTGAGGTAACATGTCAAAACAATCTTCCCAGCTGCTAGAGGTTTTTCCACTTTGAATTTAGGCAGAAGTGGAAAAATGGAGATGTTAGGAATGGCCTTCTGAAAGTCATAGCTGATGAGGAAGCAGGATGAGAGAACACCATGTGCCTCTGCCTTGCTGCTCTCTGAGCAGCCTCAATGAGCCCAGGGGTGCTGTGCACAGACACAAATGCTTGCACAGAGCCCTGGTGTTTAACTGCAGCCTGGACACACACTCCTGTGTGAGAAAGTTGGGCACACTGCTTCCCTAAATGTTATCTTTTCGCAGACTTTGACAATCGCTGTCTTTGCTCCCTCATTGATAAGGCAAGATAGCATGAGCAGGTCAGTCAAATATGTTTGCCTTGCTCTCCAGGGGTGCTGAAGGTGTCATTCCTCTGATAGCCAGGCCACGTGCCTCTGCTGTCTGAGCTGTGCCCTGGAGTCTGTGGAGATTGGAGGGTACTGGTTTGACTTCATGTCTCTCCACCACAGAGGGAGATGGAGGTACCCTGACTCTTTCCCTGGGCAGATATTAGGAGCTCTGTGCAAGGCATCACAACTTCTGAGTAACTCCTGCAGCAGTACAGGGCTGGTTTCTTAGGCTGTCGTTTCTCTGACCTCTCTTATCTATCTGCAGTTTGCAGTGAATCTCAGCTTTTCTGGACATGAGGTAGGGGATGGTTCCTGCTTTAAATATGTCTGTGTTTAATTTGTTGATTTTAGAGCAGCCACAACTCACTTCTATTTGCCAAAATGACACAGGTTTATTTACAGCAAAAGGCTGCTTGTCAGTGGTCTGACACCCCTTCATTTTACTGTCTTTATTTTCAACACCTCTTTTGGCTTTCTCCTGAGATCTTTGCTCTGCCAGCTTCATCATGAGATCTGGATACAGACTGTCCACTGTTGTGGATTCTTTTTGGGTAAACCCTCCTTGCAGCTGCCTGTCTATCAATGGTGGTTGGTGTTGGTGTTGCCATTGCAACAACTTCATGTTAAGATGAATCAGATCAATGGAATCAGTGGATACCCTGCAGCTGGAACTTCCTTGCTGTAGGGGCTGGACATTTGTTTTGGTGGTGCACTTAACTCAGCTTGATGTTCCCCAGATTGTGTAGCATGTGATTTTTAATCACTTGTGTCTTGTTTCCCACATAGAGAAAGGAGATTTCATTGCACTGGACCTTGGTGGTTCTTACTTCCGAATCCTTCGGGTAAAGGTATCGCATGAGAAAAAGCAGACGGTGCAGATGGAAAGTGAAATTTATAATACCCCAGAAGACATCATGCACGGGAGTGGAACACGGGTAAGCACCTCTTCCTTGGCATGTCTCTCTGAAGATTAACTGCTTAGATCTTAGAACCCCCCCACAAGAATAAGCTTAACATCTTAACAGTTGTACCTGCAGCATGCAGACTGAACTTCAGTGTCAATACTGAAAATAAATAAGCAGTACTTAGTGTAACAGAGCATGCATGGGTGCTGCAGACCTGCTATCATCAGGGGGGAGACTTCTGGATGAGTTAGGGGAAAAAATGGCTTAGAAATAAAAATTCTGGCTTTTATAGTGAACTTACTTTCCACGAGTATAAATGGAGAGCAGGAAAACAACTTAGTCTTTGTAAGCAACGAACATGACCAGCCCTGCAATTGTAGTATTGGATGAGGGATAGAAATCCCCATGACAGCCACATATCTGTGCTGGCAGTCTGAGCAACTCAGCATTCATGAAAAGTACAAGTACATTAGAAAAATTACGGGAAGCTGATAGAATGTTTTGGCACAGCTTCAACTTACATTTTGCTGAATAATTGGAAGGGTTTTTTTTTTTTTTTCAGTCTTCTCTGTTCCAAGAATAGAAAATATTTCCATCCATTCACTTGGACTTCAAATTGACTTCTTTGGAAGATTTTTTTTTTTTTTTGTTAATGATCAGGAAGTGGATTACACTGGTAGATTTGTCTTGGTGTCAGCATAAGGCAAAACAAGTAATTTTCATTGTTGGAAACAGCAAGGTTTTCACACTTTTAACTAGAATGAGGTGCTGTTTAGGAGTATGAGATCTGCAGGAAACTTAAAGTTTGTTTCAGAAGAATAAATAAAAGAGGAGAAAAAGAAAAATTATGGGAACAGCATTTCTACCTTTAATATATTTTCTGTAGTTACCTTAATACCTTTATTGCCTGTATGTAATAAGTGCTGCTGCATTCTTATGCAGCAGTTGAGTGTAAGATGGCAATTATGGCTTGTCAGTAGAACTGATAAAAGCATTGCTTTTATCATTCCAGTGATATCTGCACCACAGCAGTAACCTTCTTGGAAGGACTTTTCCTAATCTTATTGCTTTGTATTTGGGCCAAAAGGTCATGCAGTGGCTTTCCCACAGGGTGTTTTTGGAGGGGAGCTGAGCTGCCTGTGGCTGGTGAGGGCAGGGAAGTTGGATGGCCTGCTTGGAGGCAGGTTGGGAGCACGGGGTTGCTTGTCCATGAATGAGCTCCAGGAGCTGGAGACTGACAGGCAGCAGGGCTGTCTGCACACCCAGGTGTCTGTCCTGGGGAGGCAAGGCAGGCTGGCTTAAGGGGATTCTTGATAGAGACATGATAAGGGTGGTAAGGAGAAGCCAGGAAGGAAGACATCAGGTCTGCTTTCTTTCCATGTCTTTGTCATATCTGTGTTTTCATTTTTCACTATCCAAAGGCCATTTGGCTGTTGGGAAGCAGCAGTGTGGAGCTCAGGCTGACAGGCTTTGTCATGGCTTTTAAGCTGAAAGAAAGGCGAGCAAGGCTTCCCCTGACCCCATGGGCACAGTATTTAAGTACCCGGAAAATAAGAGGAGAACTTGGAAGCATCATCAGAATAGCATCTGGATTTGAAGTTGTTCTATGACAATATCCTGTGCTTGCTGTGTGACTTCACAGGGAAGCATGGGGGATGCCCAGGAGGCAGACAGGCAGCTGATGATTTGGTGCTAATGACTGATGTGTATGCTTGAGGTTTTCTGAAATGTCCAAGCCAGATTTGTGGGATACTTGGACTGAACTGCCTGTGTGGGGTAGGCTACTAATGATTTCCAGCAAGCTGTGTCATTAACTTTGCTGAGTTACACTCCTAAAGCTTAGTGCATAATCAGCTTATTGAAGGATTGTGATTTATGGCTTCACGTCTCACTAGCGTGGTTCATTTTGATATTTTCTACTTCATGGTATTCAAACTTCCATTTTTGTCCATCTGTCAGGCCTGGGCTAACAGCTTTGCCAGTCAGGGACAGTTCCCTATCAAAGTCAAGGGCAAAACTCTCATTGATTTCAGCACTGTCATAGCAGGTCTAAAATTTGTAAGAAGCCTGTCTCCTGTGTCAGCTCAGCAAATGGGAATGTGCCTGAGACTTGATTTTGGTGTTACTCTTTGGGTTCTGCCACCACTGGAGGTGGCTTATGGATTCGTGGCTGTTCTCTTGATCTGAAACTGTGGTTTCCTTGCTCCTTAAATCATCCCAATTGAGGGGCTTGAGCCTGAGCTTGGATCTTCAGTTGCTTGTCAAAGTCTCCTGTCTGCTGGCCAAATGCATCCTTGTGGAGACCTCTTGGAGCTCAGCTTGAGCAGGCAACTTCATGGTCAGCCTGATCTGTAGCTCTGTAAATCAGACTGGTCCTTTCCTCTCAGCTGTGGCATTCACTCCGTCCATCTCTGACATACGATAAAATATTTCGCTCACACTGTTCCCTACTGCAAATCTGTGGGTAAAAGAAGATTTGGATTTTTCCTCAGTGCACCTTCCCTACTTTAATGAAATTCTGCTGGAACTTTATATGTTGCCTCTACTCACCGGTCAGAGTCATTTGGCACTGGTAAGGTTTGGATGTTAATATGGGCATGGGCACACACAGACACTTCCTTGAGTCTCTTTAGGAAAAATCTTATGAGCATCAGTGGTAGCAAAACTAATAAATGCCTGTCTTTTTTTTGCTTTTGAGCCATGCCTTCCCTCTGTGGTTTATGAACAATAGCAGCGCAGCCAGACCGTGCATCACTGACTAAACACAGCTCCTGTAGTGTCCAAATGGTGGCTAATAGTTAACTGCATTTGCTGGCCCTCACAGTGCAGTGCTAACTCACATAGGTGGGCTTCAGCAGGTCCTGCCAGGACTGCGTGGGCAAACACAGCGGGTGCATGGACTTTTTGGAGTCTATTGGGAATGCCCAGGAATTTTTTGCGTTTAGACTTACAAAGCAGATCCCGTCTTTTCTCTATGCATTTGTAGTTCGTTGCATGAGAGGGATTTTTGTAACAACATACACAGTCAACATTTCTGCTTCCTGCTTTCTGAACTCCCGAGGGGTTTGAGGTTGGCCCCTGGTTTTTTGTTTGTAATCCTGGGAGCAGCTGAAAGTTTAGTAGGATTGAGTATTCAGCAAGATACTTTCAGATGGAAAACATGATCAAAACACACACTCCTGCTATTTCTGTATTCCTCCTGGAGAAGTTGCCGTATTTTATTACTTAACTGTAGTTCTTTTCATAACTCCTCTTCCTCCCTTCCTCATCTGGACAGCTGAAAATTATCTTCCAGAAGTGCAGCAGGGTGCATTGCATTCCCATGTTGTTTCTCTGTGTGGGTTCAGAAAAATGTCCTTGATTTGCCCAGGACAATGAATGGCAACATTCTC
Organism: Lanius collurio; assembly: GCA_020086605.1. Lineage (NCBI taxonomy): Eukaryota > Metazoa > Chordata > Aves > Passeriformes > Laniidae > Lanius > Lanius collurio. The sequence goes on along the minus strand of JACBWW010000010.1, from coordinate 1,811,908 downwards.
CTGGGAAACCACTGTACTTTTCCTTAATCAAATCTGACTTCATTTAAGGCATGAATTTAAGGTGTTCACTTTAATTGTAACATTACACACACTGCTTCTTGACCTGCTTTGAAGGACAAAATATTCCTATTCATCATTTTTAATTGCTGCAGTGTGTCTGTAGTACATTCCTGTCTCTCCAAGGCTCTAAATTGTTCTTAATAAAGCTGTGTGGGCTTATTGGAACCAAGAGATGTCTTTGTGTACTCCCTCACAGTTGTCCCCAGTCTTCTGGGCAGATTACCTGCTCTCATCCCAGCAATGCTGCAGATGGGATTGGATTTATTTTGTTTGGACATTTGTTTTCCAGGGAGTTAAAATGTGAAGTGCAGTTATCTCCTGGGGCAGGCAGTGACTTGTTAATAGTTTGCCATCTATTTGTGGTATAGGTCAGTTGAAGGCATGTCTGGCTTTCTGGTGCTGGTAAATACAAATATGTATTTTTGTTGCTTGAATTGCTCAGTGTTGATTTCAGCTTTGAGCATTGCAGTCTACCTGAGGGATTTTCCAAATGGCTCAGTGTGAGAGGCCTTTGTGCCTCCCTGGTTCCTGGCCTGGCTGGCAGGGACATGTAGTGCCATGGTCACAGGTGCCATCGAGGCAGCTGGGTGGGAGTTGGTTCCCACAATCCTGATGCAGGCTGCCTGCATAGATCAACCTTTCAGAAAACGCAGAAAATGTCCCCGTTTTGGGTTGTTTCTCAGAGCATGGAAAATATTTAGATGAATTCCTTGAGTTTCCTTATTTTTGTTTGTTGTGTGCTTTAGGAATAGGTTTGAGAGATGATGTTCTTTTGGGTGGCTCCTGCAAAATACTGGGTTCTCTGGTCTCAGCAATGCTTGAGTGAAGCAGATGTTGTCTTCTCTACATCGCTGTAAAAGTGCTCAACCTCCTGTGGGACTGGATCCCAAATGTTCTTTTGACTTGCTCCTTCCTGTTATTGAAAGGTTAAAAGAACATTTTTGTTCTCATCAAACGTTAAGTGGAAGGGTTATAGCAGGCTGAAGAGCCTCAAACCTCTTGTTTCAGGAAGTGTTTTTAAGTGAGTGTAAAAAAGATGCCTGCAGAATTAGGTGTGTAAAAGGACAGTGTAATTCATAATGTATTAGTTATTAAGGTGTTAATATACCCTGCTTTAGAGTATTTTCCTAGCTATGCCATTTATACTTCTTTTAAAATCTGGAGAGCTATTTTCTCCTTTCCCCTCACTCAGAGCAGTTTTCATATGGAGTTTGAAACATTTTCTCCCTGAAGCTGTATCTCTAATCATGGTGGTTTTTTACTTTTCTTACAGCTTTTTGATCATGTTGCTGAATGCCTGGGAGACTTTATGGAGAAACAACAAATCAAAGACAAGAAACTGCCAGTCGGGTTTACATTTTCCTTCCCCTGTCGACAATCTAAGCTAGATGAGGTAAGAAGATTTCACAATTTTCTTAATATGCAAAAGAGCTGCCATGTTATTAAAACATTGCCATGAAAGCAGTATCCCAGACAGGTCTCATTTTGGGCATAAATGAATATTATATTTCACTGTCAGACTGTGTTTATGTTTATGTTTCTGCCTGAAAGGGCTGGGTAACAAATGAGGAGGAGGCAGCTGATGTTTTGTGCTGCCTCTTGGTGAGCTCCTCGCTATTATGGTTTACCCTCTGAGCATGGCAGTGGTTTTCTGTGCCTCCTGTGCAGCCTTTTTCACCTCTCCACGGGGTGGGATTGGGAAGGGCCCAGCCCAGTTTGCTCAGGTTTTGCTGACCCTCACAGCACTCAGATCTGGATCCAGGTGTTCCCTGCCGAGCAGCGGTCCCGAGCCGTGCCACCGGCTGGGTGCTGGGGGCAGTCAGACAGGTCCCTTGGAACCAGCCTGCTTTACAAAGGGATGGGGATAACCAGCCTTGGATGAGATTCCCCTGACAAGGATGCTGTGGTATTTTCCTCCTTTTGCTCGTTGTATCACAGATGACTCAGCAGCCTCCCGGTGCAGCGTTGCCATAGCAACAGCGTAGCAAATGAATGCAGCAAAGTTAAATCTACACAAAACACGCAGAGGTTGCCCTGTTAAAGCACCACCTGCTTTTCCAGCTTGCAGGTCTCTAGGTTAGCCTGGTGCAACAGCCCCCCCAGATGCTGGTGCTGAGGAGGGCCAGGTGAGGTGTGACTTCTATTACATTTCATACTTGAGCAGTGCTGAGATCTGAACCCAGGGGTGCTGACTAACTCAGGGTCTGAAAGCAGTTCAGAGCAGGGAGCTGCCTTTACCTGCATCAGATCAGAAGAGATGAGTTGATCTTGGGGCAGCTCTCCCACCTGGCCATGGTGCATGGTAAGGCTCAGGCTCTGACCACAGCAGAGCTACGCTGGGGTTGTGGTTGTGAAGTTGAGTTGCCCTTGGGAAGGTTTGCTTAGCTGCATGATGAAAGGTGCTTGTTTGTGGGCTGGTTTGCTCCAACCAGCTGGGATGGAATTGTGCTTGTATGGGGTAGGCAGCATGTGGGGTGCCTTGGGGACATCTGAGCAGTTGGCAGAGTGGAGTGGGATAGTAAAGAGACAAGGAAGGGTGTCTCTTAAAAAAAAAAGCCAACAACAAAATAGTGATAGTTTTAGGGATGTGTTTTGAGTCTTTTAAAAATACATTCTTTTCTGGATTCTGTGGGCCAGGTTTGTTCCTGGAATGCTGCTTCTGTGAGGCTGTGCTTGCCTGGGTGCTGTTTTCTTGTGTTTGGTGAGCAGAAGGAGGCAGGATGGTCCCTGTTTTCTTCAAGGGTGATAGGATGGGCACTACATTGTTGGGCCCTGCTCAACCTTGCTTCATTCCAAGGGCTCCTTCCTGCTGCCAAGGCCTTGCTGGTGAAGGAAAAATTCCTTCCAGCACAGTGGCCAGTCACACTGAGAGGAGCTGCTCTTTGCCACTGTGGTTTGACCGATTTCTTACAAAAGTTTTGTGAAACAAGGTGCCCCTTTGCCCATGAAAGGCGTGCCAGCAGAGCGGGCTTTGTCCACGGTTTCCATGCACAGCAGCATGGGGCTTTGATGGGTTTCTGAATGATGCCTGTGAGGGCAGCACATTGGCAAAACTTACACAAACTGAGTTTGTGGTCTGTGTGTAGGAGAATATCTCCTGGTCTGGGAAGAGCTGCCTTGACCTTCTGTCCCCAGTAGCTGCCTCAGTTTGGAGGGCAAATTTGATTTTTAAGCTGAGGCAAACATACAGCTGGGCAATGGCTGCTTGTGCCTACAAGCTTCAGCTTTTCTGATTTTTAGCTTCTTGGACTCCTGTTGTGACAGATGGGAATATTGTGGTGGGTATGGAAAGCTGAGCTGGTCTGAGTTGTTTTTCTGTCAGTTGGTAACAGTCAATGCTCTTTTCTTTCTTTTGTTATTATTTACCTGTACACTGAATGCTCTGATTCAGCCAGCATTATATAAATAGCAAATAAATCAGTGTAGTTGTTACCTTGGGGGATTTGCAGGCTCTTTATGATAGTTCGCAGACAAGGAATTCAATACCAGGATTTCCTTTTGGATCTGTGCTATAAAATAGGGACATGCATTGTTACATCTCCAGTATTTTCATTTGCCTCAACCCATAAACACGATCCCACAGTTAAACGAGCCCAGACAGATGGGACTCCAGGCAGTAAATGTGCAGCAGCCTGATCCCCACTGCAGCCAAATCCTGGATGTACCAACATCATATCCCTGCTCTGCAGTCAGTCCTGTAGAGTCAGCTTTTTCTGAAAGCAGTCTATTTCCATGGCCCAAAAGGATTAAATGGTTTTCCAAGAAAAACTGTCGAGGAGTAGCAGGGAGAAGAGTAGGCTGAAAATACAAAATGCAAACACACCATTTTCTAGCAAGAGAGGGGAAATAAATTTTCCATCTTTCAGCTCACTGTAATTGGATTCTAAGACCACCAGTTGTCTCAGGTTGGGTTATTAGAGGTCATGTAAGAAGAGAGGCCTGAAGATGCATTTGAAGTATAAAATCTTATTTTTAAGGAAAAGAAATAATCAGTGTATGTCTTATGGTTGCATCCTGTTGAATGTTGCTGTCTTGTTTTATCAGGGTATTCTGATAACCTGGACAAAGCGCTTCAAAGCGAGCGGAGTGGAGGGAGCAGATGTCGTGAGGCTGCTTAACAAGGCCATCAAGAAACGTGGGGTAAGCTGTACTTCTCTTTCTTTTTTAGCTGTATCTCAGCTTTTTCAGGGACCACTCTTCATGTCACTCACTTGAGCAGGTGGTCTGTGTGGCGGTGGAGCTCTGCTTTCTCACATGAAAATGTGTGGGTTTGCTGGAAAAATGAAGTGGTGTCAGAGTTGTTCTGTGGAAGCTGTGATTTTCCTCATAGCACAGAACTGAGTTGCTGTGTTGTGGCTTTTCACAGGCAACCTTCAGTGATTTTATCATTCTCCAAAACTGAAAAAGTGCTGTGTGGCAGTGGTTGGCTTTTCAGTGATGCCAACATGTCCCATTCCTGAGAAACTTTGTCTCATGGACTGGGCTGAGCCTAGTTGTGTGCTTCCTGTGCTTGGTAGCAGGAGAGGAGCAGAGTAGAAGAGAAGGGAATTTCAGGCTCAGTGAGCTGTTGCTCCCTGCAGTTTCTTACTGTTGACTTTATAGAGAATGAAGGTGACCAGGTTGCTGATTTAAACAAATAAAAAGGCACTGAGCGTGAGAGAGAATGAATTTGGGTTTGCATAATGCATGCAGCCAGGTGATACGTTGATTACTCAGCATCCAAAAATTCGTTGGAAACAGGGCAGTATTTGCTTTCTTTGGGCATTTGTGGACTCTTAAGGAAACCTGAATTTTGCTGTCACCAAACAACATTACTAGAGTAAATGACTATCATTAGACTTGGTAGAATCACACAGTGAATTGCCACCCGGAAAGGAATATCTGCATGTTATTTAATTGCATTATTTTTGTATTGAAATCTTCACTTGAAATAAAACACATCGATTAAGTGAATTCTGTAAGAAATATTTTCTAGATTGGCTCCTTGAGCAACTGCTCTAAATCAGTCCATGATGTTTCAGTGCAAAGTTCCTTCTCCCTCATGTATAGCCCTTTTCTTTCCTGCCTAAGTGTGCTTATGTGAGGGCAGGCCTGTGCTCTCTAGAGTGATCCTAGTGCTGCTCTACTGCTTGCATTAATCTGCTCTCATTGCCTTCTTGAGTGCGTGGGTTGGGGAACTGGCAGACAGAACAGGGAATATTTAAAAAGATGAGCTGTGGTATTCAGACAGATTATTGATCTCCTGTTCCCTGTGAAACTATTTGCTAAAAGCAAACATGAACAGGAGCAGCGTTTTCCTGTGGTCCAAGTGATGCTTTGTTCCTCCCCAGGACTACGATGCGGATATCATGGCTGTTGTGAACGACACCGTCGGGACCATGATGACCTGTGGCTTCGACGACCAGCGCTGCGAAGTTGGCTTGATCATTGGTAAGGCTCACTGTGGCTGTGGCAGGCACGGGGTTCTCTGCCTTTGCCTGCCCAGTTTGGTCAGCACCTTCTGCTGTCCTTTCCCCCAAGGCACGGGCACCAACGCCTGTTACATGGAGGAGATGCGGCACATCGACCTGGTGGAAGGGGATGAGGGCAGGATGTGCATTAACACCGAGTGGGGGGCCTTTGGAGATGATGGCTCGCTGGAAGACATCAGGACAGAGTTTGATCGAGAGATCGACCGTGGATCCCTGAATCCTGGGAAGCAGCTGTGAGTGAGGCAGTATTTGTGGACTGTTCTGTTGTTTTCTGCTCTGTGCTCCATTTCCCACTTGTGTTAGGGATTCTGCAGCTCAATAAAGCTTTGCCTGTGATGAGGCAAATCTCTGCCTGGGCCTCGCCTTATGGTGGGCTCTGCTTCCCACTGTTGCCCATGGATTTGTGGGTGACTGCTGTCCTCTCCTGCAGGTTTGAGAAGATGGTCAGCGGGCTGTACATGGGGGAGCTGGTAAGGCTCATCCTGGTGAAGATGGCCAAGGAGGGGCTGCTCTTTGAGGGGAGAATCACCCCTGAGCTTCTCACCAAAGGGAAGTTTGAGACAAAGCATGTTTCTGCCATTGAAAAGTGAGTAATCTATCCCTTTTCACTCCTTGGGCTTCACAGCAGCTCTGAATGCTAATTTTTCTGCTCCCTTTGCATTGTGGGGAGGCATGCTGCATTGAGGGTGGCTGCCATCCTCTACTGCTCATGCAGAGCTGGCATGTGGGGACCCTCAGCAGACAGTCTGTGCCCTCCTCCCCAAGATTTCTCCCTTCTTCTGTGTTGGGAGGAACTATGAAGTCTGCCAGTCCATGCAGCTTTCAGGGTACGAGCTGTAGTACCTCTCTTGCTGCTCACAGAATGAATTGGCTTAGTGCCTCCTAGCAAATACTTGTGTTGCTCCTTGCTGTTTCCCTGGGATTGCTGGGCAGAAAGAAAACAAGCATGACAAGGCAGAGCATTCAGTCTCGTAGGCAGTGCTGGGTGCTGCACAGTGACCTCTGAGCTATGTGCCAGTTGGTTTCTTTGAGTGTCATCACCCCTTTGGTCAGTACTTATAGGCTCTTCCCCCCATGTTTTTAAAATTCACATCACTGGGATAGTTTGTACCATAGTCATTGGGCTGGATTTTCTTTTTGAAATGACATGTACAACACTAGGGGAACAGCCAGTAACTTCTGTAATGCCTGTTCCTCCTGCCACATTTTACTCCTGTCTCTGCAGACCATGTAATCTGAACAACTTTCCATTAAATGTGTGTGTTCATTTGTCTTAACCACAGAGGTCTGTGTTGTGGACCAAGGTAATGCTGAACAGCAGTGAGAAAAATGCAATTGTTGAGGAATTCAGTTATTAAGAGGAAAAATTTACCCTGAAATCCCACCTTACTTCCTGAAGAGCCACTTTGATTAGAAGTAAAGGGCACATTCCTTTGCAGCTTCGAATTTCTGGCTGGTGCTAGCAAGATACAAGAGTCCTTAAAAAGATGTATGGAGTATAGTTAGGGATGACAGGATATACTCCTTGTGTTTCTGTCTGGGAAATGACTGAGCTGGACAAGGAGAAGTTTTGCCAGAAGCTTTGCTCTCGGGCTGGGTGCTAATGAGGAAAAAAGCAGTGCAAGAAGCAGGGATTCAGTGGGGTTGTAAAAGCCTGAAAAGAGACCTGTTAGGATGAAATTGCTTAGGCAACCTTAGCTCAGGGTTTTGTTTTTCACACTGGGCTTAATTTATGGAGACATGCGAGGGAATGAGTGTGGGATTAGGTGTGTGGTCAGGCCTGTGCTGAATTGCAAGGCTGGTGTTTCATGCTCGAGAGAAGCTGTTTGCAGTTTAAAGCATCACTGTAACGAAAAAACATTTTAATTTCTCTGGTTCCTCCCCATAGTATGGCTGCAGTGGTACCTGGAATTGCACTGTTTGTAGGTGGCTTGTTTGCACAAGGCTTTCATGGAAAGCTTTTCCATCTGTGAATGAATGTATGTTTAGAGCATTTTATTTCAAGCTTCATGAAGTCCAGATCTCTAAGAAATTTTCTTTCTAACCTTCTCAAACCCCAGGCAGGGACACCCATGTTTGGATGCACCTCAGTCCTGCACTCCAGTACATCCCCACTAAGGAGTGCCCTTTACTTTGCAGGAGCAAAGAAGGTTTGAACAAAGCCAAAGAAATCCTGACCCGGCTGGGGGTGGAGCCGTCCCACGAGGACTGCATTGCTGTCCAGCACGTCTGCACCATCGTGTCCTTCCGCTCGGCCAACCTGGTGGCCTCCACCCTGGGTGCCATCCTCAACCAGCTGCGGGACAACAAGGGGGTTGGCCGCCTCCGGACCACTGTGGGGGTGGATGGCTCCCTCTACAAGATGCATCCACAGTGAGTCCCCTCTGCTCCTGCCACTAACACTTAACCTGCCATGGGCTCTGGTTTGCAAAGGGGTGAGCATGTCATCCCAGGATGTCACCCAAGCAGGCTGTGAGATGATGAACCCAAAGCATGGGCATGGGGGTTTAGGTCTGAGATGGGGAGCTTAGGGGGAAAGGAGATGTGTTTTAAGTGAAAAAGTTGTGTGAGAGTCTAAAAACCCAACAAAACCACACAGAAAAGGATCAAACTTCTGAGTAACTGGATACTGCAATGTCAGGGAAAACTACAGTGATCTGAATAGATACCTTAAGGGATCCTCAAGAGACCTCTTGGAAGGAGAGTTTCTTTGTACAAAACATTACTTCGTGCCCATTGATTGGGCTGTGAGGAGACCTGAGGAAATTAGTTCACCTTCATCTCCATTTCCAGTTTAATGCCCATGCTGAACCCTATTTTAGCCAGTCTTTTCTGAAGATTCACTTGAAAACTAAGGAGGGGGGGAAGAAATAGTACTTAGATTTCCATTGCCTGTAAAAAACTGGCTTTGTCTTGTTTCCCCCGCATCTTGAAAGTTACATTTTTAGTGAAACAGCTGTATAGATTTATGTAGAAATCAGAAAATTATGTTTGTGGGGGAACTTCTGAAAGGAGAAGTATACCTAATGTTTCATTTTCAGTTTCTTATTATTTATTGAAAAAAGACATTTTCCTTTGTTAAAAAACCCATAAAATTTCAGCAAACAAAAAAATTTCCAAGAATGCTGTTTTGACTAGTTCTTTCAGATAGGGCAAGGTCTGGGTATTGTTAAGATAATAAACAATGGGCAGTGTTGGTTTCTTAACTGTTACCCACACCATGTAAACCAGCAAGTTCAGGAGAGGACCCTAGGAGAGGGAGTTGGAGCAGCATTGCACCCAGGGAGTTTCTCCCATCCAGGATCCGGTTCAGGGGATGAGACTGATGCTCTCACTTCCTTTTTTTCTGGCTTTGCTTAGAAGTTCAGGAGGAAGGAGGCTGTAGGGACGAACTGCTCTTCCCTGTTCGTTTTTCTGCTTGGGAGGCTGTAGCTAGTTTGGGCATGGCGAGTCTCCCCATTCCCCTTGCAGTAGCTCGGTGTCAGCAGTGCAGATTTGGAGGGGATGCAGATTTTGGGGTGTGGGCAGTGCAGAGGCCGGGCTTGCAGCCTCCCCTCCCCACAGGTACGCCCGGCGCTTGCACAAAACCACGCGGCGCCTGGTGCCCGACTCGGAGGTGCGGTTCCTGCTGTCAGAGAGCGGCAGCGGGAAGGGAGCAGCCATGGTGACGGCCGTGGCGTACCGGCTGTCGGAGCAGCACCGCCTCATCGATGAGACCCTGGCAGAGTTCAAGCTCACCCACGAGCAGCTGCTGCAGGTGAAGAAGAGGATGAGGGCAGAGATGGAAGCGGGGCTGAAGAAGAAGACTCATGAGAGTGCCAAAGTGAAGATGCTGCCCACCTTTGTCCGCAGCACGCCGGATGGGACAGGTAGAGCGTGCCTTCGCTGGAGTGGGGACACGGGCTTGGCTACAGGAAGTGGGCTCCCAGTGTGGGGTTTGGTGGAGGGTAAGCAGATCTGTGCAACCAAAGGGGAACCTGAGCTGTGCAAAGGAGATCTCAGCATTGGCCCTGATGGCCTGTGCTGGCAGCTGGCAGCCTGGTGCCATGTCCTTGCCTCAGGGTGCGAGCAAAGTCACAGCTTGAGGGGAGAAAAGCACAGCTGGGATCATAAAACCACAACTGGGGTAATAAACACAAACCCACACAAACCTTGTTCACACTACTTGCGTACTTTGCATTTTGGGGTGGCTGGCCAAATTTCAGCTTTCTGTTGGAACAGTTGTGTGGGTGTTTTTTCCCTTGTTGGTTTAAAGGAAGACAATACAAAAAAATAAAACAAAATAAAGAAAAAAAGAAAGCTGGAATAATCAGAGCAGCATGTAATATCTTACTTTGATGATCTTCCCAACTGAGTTTTTAGGAGATTTTCTATCAAAATACTTTGAGAGAAACATTTATTCAGATTTTACTTACAGTTTTCAAATATACACATATGTTTTTTTACAGAGAATGGAGACTTTCTGGCACTTGACCTCGGAGGGACAAACTTTAGAGTTTTGCTGGTGAAAATCCGCAGCGGTAAAAGGAGAACAGTTGAGATGCACAACAAGATCTATGCCATTCCCATAGAGGTGATGCAGGGAACAGGAGAAGAGGTATTTTTGTTTCTCTTTGGCTGCACTGCTGCTTTTTAAATAACTCCTTAAGAGTTACACGTACAACTTCAAATATTATGACTTTTCTCTTTAAAGCTGTTTGATCACATCGTTACCTGCATTTCTGACTTCCTGGATTATATGGGCATAAAAGGCGCACGTCTTCCTCTTGGCTTCACCTTTTCCTTCCCTTGCAAGCAGACCAGTCTGGATGCTGTAAGTTCCTTAGTATCTTTTGAATCTGCTTTTGTGCTTATACCAGACCTGGTTTCTCTGCCTTCATGTCATCCACGTGACACTTACAGGAAGGTCATACAAGGGGAAGGTTCATGCTCTGACGCTGACCCATACAGCTGCTCCTATAAGTAGTTCCTTTAAGGGTAGTAATGCAAATGCTGCTCAGCCTGTTACAGTGACAGATAAGAGCATTTAAATTTTTTACAGTGTTCATATCTGTTTTTTAAAGCATTGTGTTTTTTTCAAGTGTATAAACCGGCTGTGTGGGACACTTCCCTGGTTTTGCAAGCAGTAAGCAAAAGTCTGCCAGCACCTTTTCCCAGCTGATCTTGTCTCACTGGATGGAGTGGTTGCACCAGAATCTGTGGGCTGTGTCACCCTAAGGGTGACAGTGTGGCCTGAAAATCCCTGACAAATGGACTTGTGGTCTTTTCACTTACCTGTTTAACTTCTTCACTGTCATGTACTTACACCAGCCCAACCTCTGCAGCTGTTCATAGTTTCCTGTATACTTAGCTGAGATTTTTTTATGAAAGGCATAATTTCTATAACACTTTTGGATTTTTGAGTTTGTTATTTCTGTCACGCTTTTTTTTTTTTTTGTAGTTTGTTGCATTGCTCTGGAAATTTAGAGCCCAATCACAATTAGTTGTTTTAGATGCAAATTCCATGTACTAAGGAGATAGTCCTGTTCACAGAGACTCTTATGTAAAACATCACACTAAGCATTTGGAATGTTAAGTGTACAGAATAACATCTGAGTCCTAGCAACTTGATAACCTATTTTCTTGCTTTTTAGGGTATCCTTCTCAATTGGACAAAAGGCTTCAAAGCTACAGACTGTGAGGGAGAAGATGTGGTATATTTGCTTAGAGAAGGAATTAAAAGAAGAGAGGTGATTTTTCTTTTCTTTTTTTTTTTTTTCCCCTCATTCATCCTCTCCAGACTTGACAGACCTTGTGAGTCAGGCTGGCTCCCTCTCACAGGATTTGTGTGCCTTGTGGATATGGGCTGTGTCTCCTGTCTTGCACAGACAGTTGCTTTTTCCCCCAGACACTTTTAGCTTTTCACATTTGCCAGAACTTTCAAGGCTTCTTTCAAACACTGTGGCAATTTTTATGCACCTGGAGAAAGTAGGAGTTTTCAAAATGGTGACTGTAGGAATGCACCTCAGTGCACTCTAAAGGACAGTTTTCTCCTGCTCTTCTTGACCTTGAAAAAGCCTCAACCAGTCTAGCCAAAACTTTCTAGGAAGGGAAGAAAAATAGCTTGAGGAGGATGTTACTTTTGCACAGTTTTTATCAGCCAGTGAAAGGAAAGTCTTAAAACCTTTGTTACTGGAATTTCTACATAATTGCTGTGATATTGGATGTTTATACCATGTGCCTGTGTAAAAGATCTGCACTTAAACACACCTAAGCCAAGGAGAACAGCCAGGAATATACTTCATTCTGAAGACAGTCTGTCATAGGTAGAGCATGTACCTTAGCTGACTGCTGGTAGATGAGGTTCCTATTTTTGCATGTGTGAAGTCAGGCTGGTAATTTCAGTTGTTTGTTTCCAGGGTGTTTTGGCAGCCTCCCCTTTGGTGTGCTCCTTTCGTGTCCCCTTTGGTGTGAGGGACTGCCCCTGGCCCAGAGTTCTCACTGCTATTTTCTCTCTCCCAAAGGAATTTGACTTGGATGTGGTGGCTGTGGTGAATGATACAGTGGGCACAATGATGACTTGTGCTTATGAAGATCCAAACTGTGAAATTGGGCTCATTGTGGGTATGTAATAGAGCTGCATTTTATTAAACAGCACATCCACGCATCTGTCTGTATTCTCATGGAGGCATCCCTGTGGTTAACTGAAGATAAACCTAGGATAGGATATCTAGGAGTAAAAGAGAGCAGAATTCAACAGCCAGCTTAGTTCTGTCCACAGTCAGTTGAGATAAGCAGAGGCTGTAATTCTCAATAAATTCTGCCTGTTTTATCTGGTAAAGTCATGGTGCTTCTTGGGACAAGAGCAGATGTGGGCTCCTGGAACTGCTGTTAGTTTAGCCTGTAAGAGTTTCCCTGCCTCTGGGGTGTTTTGGTGGTCCACAGCTTCCTTCAAGCATGTGGTCTCTCAGAGTAAACTTGCAAAGCACAGCCACAATTCCTAAATGGGATGTGGTGGAGAGCTCTGACAGACTGAGAGCAGTGACACAGAGCTCCCTTCCCGGCAGTGAGACAGCTGAAGTAATTCCACAGGCAACTGCTGATGCCTTTGCAAATGCCACACTTGGGGGGCCCGAATCACGGGGCAATGTGAGTTCCCAGAGCTCTCAAGAGAAATATGTTTTCCATGGGAGAGAAGGGGACAAGGCACCTGCAAGCTTTAAGAATGCTTTCAGTTGTGAGGTGGCTTGTAGGAAAATAAAACACCACCAGTTTCTCCTCCAGACAGTTGGAAAATGTCCAGGATGAGTCAGCACAGTGCGGTGTGGGCAGGAAGCTGTGTCTGCGCAGCTCCATCGGTGGCGTTTTCAGGAACCAGAGTTCCCTACAGGAAGGACAACGTGTCCTTGGGGTGCTGAGAACATCCCCTGGGGACCGTCTGCTGCGGCCTCCCAGAAATGGTGTGCAGCCAGCATGACTGTGTGCAGAGCCAGGGGGTCAGAGGTGGCCTGGGTACCTCTGGGATAATGGGAATGCAAGCTCTGGGGCTCTGACAGCTCCCTCTGCCCTGCCTGGATTGCGTGGCTGATGGCACCTGAGGGAGGCTGGATGCTGGTGGCGAGCCACAATTGGATTTGATCTGGTTTGTTCCTGCAAACCTGGCTGTCAGTCTGCAAACCCAGACATTACCCCCGCCAAACCCTGTGCTGTGGCTCAGCTCTCCTGCAGCAGGGGAGTACTGTGGGAGGATCTATTTTAGCTCAGACTGTATTGATCTAATTCCCTAAAAAATGGTAAAGGAAAACAGACTTGCTGTAGCAACTGGTGCAGAATCTGGGTGGCGGGATTAAATGAGTTTGTTAAGTAACTTCAAGAGAACTTTGGCCCTCATTAGCAGCCAAAGCTGCCTCTCTTTGCTAATAAAGCTTTGCTCCCCAAGACTTCTGTATCCATGAAGCACTTAGCCACACTCCTTAGGATCCCCTTTAAGAAGTATCAGATAGTGCCTCACCTCAACATGGGAGCAATCTTTCTGCTGGAGAAAATAAGTAACTAAAATCAGAAAAACCCCCAAGCAATCAGCTGGTAAAACCCCTGCTGCCTCAGAACTTGCTGAGGTTTTTAGTTCAGCCCATTTTCCTCTGAATTCTGTGGGTCCTTGGGCTTTGTGGAAGATGGTTCCGAGCTGCAAAATCCAGCTGTCTGCTTCCTGCAGTTTTGGGGTCAGAAGCATGTGAGGTTTTGTGTGCTGAAAGTGCTGCCCTGCTCTTCCTCCCTGCAGTGTGGGACCCTCAGCCAGCTGGCCTGGGTGAGCTTCCTCTCTGAGCCACCCTGAGCAATGCACCACAGCAGTAATGTTCTCCTTCAGTTTAGGATTGTTGAAGAGTGGGGATTTGGGTTTTTTTTTCTGATGTTTCAAATGATGATTCAGCTACTTCTCTCACTAAAAAACCACATTTGAGATCTGCCAGAAGGTTTATCAGAGCTGTGGTGCTGGCTCTAGTGTTGTTTTGTTCCAACCAAAGAGTAATTTCAGTGTTTCTTTGTTTCAGGAACGGGCAGCAATGCTTGTTACATGGAAGAGATGAGAAACATAGAGATGGTAGATGGTGAGCAAGGGCGGATGTGTGTGAACACGGAGTGGGGAGCCTTCGGGGATAATGGGTGCCTGGACGACATCAGGACAATATATGACAAAGCAGTTGATGACTTCTCACTGAACGCTGGAAAGCAAAGGTACTGCAGGATAAGTGGTGTGCTATGCATAAATGCCAGGCTGCCTTAAGTGCTTTTAAGAGAGAACTGGATTTCTCCCAGTCGAGAAAGGAGTGGTTGAGAGTGGAAAATTACTGCAGTCCTGTAATCCTGTGGGATCTCCTCTTTCTGTGCTTTTCCTGGTCGCTGCTTTTTTGTGACTTATTTGCTGCCATGGGCTTTTGGTGAGGGCTTCAAAAATCTTGAAATTATGAAGGCACCCTTTTTCTCATCCTGTGCTGTGCTGAGCAGGATAAGATGGTCGGTTGTTCTTTTGTTCAGCATCTCAGGTTAATCCCTTTTAGCTGAACTCTCTTTTTAGAGGACTGTGCCTGTAAAAATCCTGAACATACACCAGCTGGTTAAAGCTTGGAGCTGCTCCACTGTAAAGCAGTCAGGAGCTCTCTAGCAGTTGCCGCCAGCTCTTGTTTCAGACAATTTTCTGGATGGACTAGGTTGTGTTAGAGGACCTACCTTTCTTGCTCCTGGAGTTTGGTCCCCTTTTTTGGGCTCAGCATTTGTTTGGGCAAGTGATTCCCTGTCCCCTTCAAGAAAGGGTTGGCAGGGAGGTGTGTACCTAGCACTGATAAAACTGGGCTGAGACTTGCTTGGTAGGACGACAGTTTGTCATCATTTCTTGGCAGCAGTGCTTTGAAGCCAGGACCCTTTAAAAAGATTTTGTGACTAGAGTAAATCTGTCCACAAAAACCTGAGGAATAGAGACAAGTTGGCAAGTCCCATGGGAAGCTCTATAGAAGCTGAGGCTCAAACAGAGATGCAGGCACGGAGCAAACCTGATGCAGCAGCAGAGCTGGCATGGAGTAAGCAGCCAAAGGCAGTAGTGAAGACTGCCAGGGGGAATAATTTGTTCCAGAGATAGTTAGGTACTCAAGAGGGAGGACACTTGCTGGGTACAAGCCTGAGTTCATGGTATTAAATGGACTGTATGGCCTGCTTCCAGCGGGATGGTGCGTGGGGCTCTGCTCAACCCAGGGCACAAACCCTGCTGTAGAGCTTCAGGAGGTGAAATAAAGGATGCTGATCACTGAATGTCCTTCTCAAGAAATGGAACTGTTGAGTTCTTGTTGGTAAGGCCACAACTCACAAATCCCAAAATGCTCCATTCAAACCAGAATGATGCTGGAAGGGAGGGAGTGCGAAACACAACTGAGACCTTCAAACAGAAAAAGCTCGGTGGCTCCATGCACCAAAATTACAGAGAAACCACAAGGTACAGTCACTGTAAATGAGTATTTTTGAGGGAGGCCTGCACTGCAAAACCAGCCCTGTGCAAGATAAAGGGTGGGAAAAGGCATGTCCAGCCTATTCACAGGACCACTGACCTGCAAGTTGGAGGTCCAGGATTGGTTAAGCCCTTCATTTCATTTGAGCACCTGGTTTCCTTTAGGAAACCAGTAGTCCCAAAACCACAGGGAAGAACCAAGCTGTCTTGAACCCCTCTCAGCCCCCAACTCTGCACAAAGGACCCAAGTTTCCCACTTGCTGTCTTGCATCAAGCTAGAGAGAAGAAATATCTTCCACCAGCAGACCTTTCTAGCACAGGATAAGGGGTGTCCCAGGAGTGATGCTCAGCACTGGTACCTGCAGTCCTGTGTGGGTAGGACACCTGGCTGATAGCACACCTGTGATGCTGCCTTTGCAAACATGGGCAGGTTCCCTCTGAGCTGGACTGCTGTCTTTCCTTGCAGGTATGAGAAAATGATCAGTGGGATGTACCTGGGGGAAATAGTCCGCAATATTTTGATCGACTTCACCAAACGGGGTTTCCTGTTCCGAGGCCAGATTTCAGAGACACTGAAGACCAGGCATATCTTTGAAACCAAGTTCCTTTCTCAGATTGAGAGGTAAGAGCACCGCAGGAGAGGCTGCTTGGGGTGAAATAGTGTGGTAGTGTTCATCTGGTGACACTGCTGGAGGGGAGGGACAGCTGGAGAGCATTGCTTGCTTCTCTAGAAATAATTTTGGTTTCAGTCTGTGTGTGCAAGAGGATTCTTTACAACATCAACTGAATTTCTAGCAATGCTCACTTCTAAACCCTGAAAAGGGCTGTCAAGGATTCCCTCACTTTAACTTTATTTCTTTGTTTGGAAATCAAGCCATTTTCCTGGGCCCCTTGTGTGTGTTTAGCTGCAATTGTAGAATTGAATGAACACTAACTGAGTGAGCACTGCTTACTGGGTGTTTTTGTGCTTTTATTGCTTGGACTCTGTATTTTAAAGCAATCTCTGAGGCTTCATGGGGGGAAAAAAACCCCAAGGTTGTAATTAAAAATACTTTCCTGGAATGCCCCATGCTAAGGAAAGAGAAGGGGAGGCAATGCAGAGCTGGACTTAGAGCCTCTGTTGCTGCTTGCACTCCTCTCCTGCCCTGCAGCACAGTGCAGAGGTGGCTGAATTTGCATTCCCTGAGGTCACTTGTGCTGTCAGGAGAGGCTGCTGCCTGCTGTGGGTGCATGGACCAGTGCATGCCAGCAGTGCAGTGGGGTTTTTGGCTTCACTAAGGGATACCTGTACCATTGTGTTTTCCTCCCACAGTGACAGGTTAGCCTTGCTGCAGGTGCGAACCATCCTCCAGCAGCTGGGGCTCAACAGCACCTGTGACGACAGCATCATTGTCAAGACGGTCTGCGGAGCGGTGTCAAGGCGAGCAGCTCAGTTGTGTGGTGCTGGAATGGCTGCCATTGTAGATAAAATCAGGGAGAACAGAGGGTTAGAGCGCCTGGAGATAACGGTTGGTGTGGATGGCACTCTGTACAAACTACACCCACAGTGAGTATTTGCCTTCTCAGCATTTGTTTGACTGTAGCGTGATGCGTGTGCATCCTGCCTCTTGATGCACCAAACTGGACTCCCTCGCTTGCTGGGATGAGAGCTAGGAAAAAAAAAAGTCTTAATTAGGGGGCTTAGGGCTTTTTGAAGGGCAATGAGAGGATCAAGAATGACTTGTGAAAGATTCTTGGGGTGGTGACAAACTGAAGGGGACCCAGCTTGCTGAGAGGGTTGGAAGCTGTATAGCAAGGGAAGGATCTCTTGGCTCTGGACAGGCAAGGACAGAGCAGTGCTGAAATGCCTGGTGCCTCTTTGGAGGATGTTTCTGTTCAGTGTCCAGTGGAGAAGAGCTGCTGCAGAGCAGTGCACGTGATGGCAGGAGTCTAAAAGAGCTGGGGGCAGGAGGAGGAGAGAACTAGTCCCCACCTCTAGTGTGCATGGAGGCAGATAGATGGGAAGGAGGTGACTTACGTGATCTGTTCTTTTCCCTTTCCTATGGTATCAGTGATCCCAGTTAACCTCACACAGGCAGGGCTGGGATACAAGTACTTTTTTCCTTTAGCTCCTACTGCTCCCAGGCTTCAAATCCACCCTAATTTCCAGCATTTTAGTTTTTACCCTGGTGAAAGGGGATGCAGTGCAAATGCCCATGGCAGTACTCCACAGGTGCTGTAGGACCTTCCTCACCCACTGCCCATGTTTCCTTTCACAGCTTTTCGAGGATCATGCACCAAACAGTCAAAGACCTGGCACCCAACTGCGACGTGACCTTCCTGCTGTCGGAGGACGGCAGCGGGAAAGGGGCAGCGCTCATCACAGCGGTGGGATGCAGGCTTCGTGAGGCTGAGCAGAACTGAACTCCACAATCCTGGCCCCAATTCTGTCTTGTGTTTCTCATAAAGCAGCGACTGCATAGTCAGAACTGGTAAAAACCCAGAACTCACTGCTTTATCGGGGGAAAAAAAATTACAACTAATGACATAAAAAAAAAATAGGATACAAGATAGAATGTGTGCTGTTAATAATATCTCCTGTTTCTGGACCCCAATCTGCATGTTTCTTACTCACCTTGTTGGTACCTTCCCCATCTGTAGGTCATGGAAAAAACCAGTCTATAATTTCTGCAGTTGTCAAAAATCAGTTGTTGTCTGAGACGAAATTGCCCCCAAGTGATGTGCGTTGAGAGCTACCGTTGCATCGTACCAAACGTGTTCTTTGCAGCATCCCTGTTAAGCGCACTGCCAGCACACTGACCACCAGACCTGGGTGTTGATGCTTTTAAATGAAGGGGAAGCAACAGTTCCCTCCTGCATATCTACCTGCTGTTGTTTCGTCTAAAGCGGTTGTGAACACATTATGGTGTGTCAGCACTGTGCACGCACGTAACTCTATAGTGGGACTTACTCGCTTCCTCGATGCCTCTTGTCATGGTGAAAGTAAATGCCCTTGTCCCACAGATCTGGTTCCACTGGTATTCCCCATTGCTTATGTGAGTAGTGTTGTATTACTGGGCGAAATCTGTCACGTTTCGGCGAGAAATCCCTAAAGAGTAAAGCCAAGGGGTTGGTGAGTGAGGTAATCAAATCTCCAGACCTGCAAAATCGGTAGATCTATGGTCCCTATACAGCTGTGCTGTAGTCTTCTCTTTAAGGGTTCTTAAAAACATGTTTCCTCTCTCTTCTTGTTAGTCTGGGTCAGGGCACTGCAGCTGCCCTTCCATGGAACCTGCAGCTCCACCGTGTCCCTCAGATGCGCCTACTCCCGTCTCTCGCCTTAAATGGGTATTTGCTTCCACCCAGAGCTTTAATCTTTAGTACTGTCCAGCAGTCACTCAGAACACAAACACTCAGCTAGAGTTAGTGTGCAGAAAGGAAGAGGAGGATTGCGTTTTGATCTTGCCTTTGAGGACCTGGGTGCATAAAAATCCCACAAAGCCAAAATTGAATGCAGCTTATTCCAAGGACGAAAGCAACAGCAAAGATCATTTACACGTGGTGTACCCTGTCCTCTGTCCAGTCGATGCCATTATTATATTTGCATACCAGTTGCATCACTTAAATTGAAAAGCAGTTAGGAAGGTACATGTTGAGTAACATTTGCAAGTCACACCACTTTCTGCAAAGAGGGAGACCACACAATAGTTCTTAATTCCCACTCTTCTACCAAAAAAGAATTTTGAGATGTCTGCATGGTTTTCCCTGTTGCCTTTTCCTGCAGAAAGTAGATGGAAATTTGCAGGCTACTCTTCTTTGTTCTTGTTCCACTCCCCTAAGATTTGGATTGCCCTACCTATCGATAACATTTCAATATGCATTATGGTGCACTGTGAGTGAATGTTGTAAAGTAACCTGTGAGTCACAAACAGTCATTGCAGCTTTAAGTGTGTGTCTACCTGAAAAATTGCATGCCTAACTGGTTTTGCAAAGGTAGAGGGTCTTTTTACTTTGCACACTAGTAGCTCCGGTACTAGTGTTACGTGATACTTGTGAAAATATTAAACTTTTTTGATGTGCGTTAACTGGTGTTTAGTGGTTCTTTCTGGAAGAGGTGCTTTTGGCTGGTGGCTTAGTGCTTTGGGAAGAGCTATTGTGTAGGGAGAGCTGCAACCTAATCCCGGTGGTGCCTGTGTTTTGTGTGTGTGTTTTTATTCCCGGGCATTCGGGGTCGGATTCACACAGGTCCCCGTGCCTCGTGTTTCCTAATGTAGTTCAGCAGAGGCACAGCGCTGACAGCACCCAAATCTTAGGGGCCGTGTAGCTTGTCTGGGTGCACCTTGTGCCCTGTCTTGTGCAGGGGGATCTGCAGTGCAGGAAAACCTCGGGGTGCTGCACCTTAGGCTTGTGATGGATACAACACGTCTGTGAGCTCCCTGTGTGCATAGGGTTAATGAGTGCAGAGTCCTGGTGTCAGGTGCTCCTACACCACTGGTTGGCACAGCCTGTGTTGGAGTTGTGGTAGATGAAAGCCCCTTTTGCGTACACTAAGGCTGTGCTTCTCCAATAACCCATTTTATGTTACAGCTTGAATAATCTCTGACAGCCTTGATGTGCAGCTATGACCCCAAACAGGAGACAGAAGAAGGTGAGAAACTTTTTGGGCACAGGGGACTCGTTGCATTTGAATTGCTTGAAGGTTTGCAAATCTTGTGCCTGCCGTCGGCAGTGCTGTAGGGGTGGTGTGAGCCGTGCCTGGGGGCCTGGGTTTGGAGCTCTTCGGCATCTGAGGGCCAGGCTCAGTGCAGGATAGAGGGTGAACGAGAAGTGCAAGTTAAACTTGGTCTCAGGGTGACTGTGAATTTTGGAGATGCTGGCATAGGTCGTTTTGTTTATTGGATCCAGCTCATAACAAATAGGGAGTGAGTTTGTGTTTCTAACTTTTCCTACCGTGGACCATAGTTGATGTACTTGATAAGACACGGCAGTTCTTTTCCAAAGGGAGACCTGGTGGGATTTTCATTTCCAGATTACTTCTTACCCCTGGGAAACTGTTCCAAGTGAATCATAAGCTATAACTGCCTGAAGAAATGTCTCCAATGTTATCCAAGCAATGACTGAGATGTCTTTCTTTAAGCTTTTAGGCTTGGTGAATAAAATCACAGTCCTCTTAACTGTTAAGCTGTAATTACTGCAATATGAACACAAAAATCTTATATTTCCTGGGGAAAAGACTATTTGCATACCACTGTTGTAATGTCATCTGCTCCTTACACCTCTGGGGTTCTCTCAGAAGCCTTTTGAATCGGTTTTAAAACAAGCAGACCTTGTTTTGTTTTGTTTTGTTTTCTTAAGAAAATAGCAGAAGGCAAAATAAAGTGTTTCTGAACTTCTGAACCCCGTTCTGTGCTTTTTGTTTGTTTCGTTGCCAGAAAAATAAGATTCTTCAAATGTTTTTCTTTACTGACTGCAGGGACTGCTTTGCTGCTTAGAGCATGAGTAAGTGTGCAGAGGAGGGATTTATTGCTGACCTGGATGTCTTTACTGCTGAGTGGCATTTAGTCCTGTCTATATTTATATGAAAAATTGCATGTACTTACTATGGAGCATGGTGTTCCTGTTGCCTCATGTATCACAGGAATAATGTAGCCTGCCTTGGCCTGCCTTTTCTTCCACGTAATAAGGGCTTGGAGCATCTCTGCTTCCTTAACTAGTGTTGTTTCCATGGATGAAACCTCAGGATCTGCACTGAGTCCACCAGGGCACAGAGAATTCCTTTTGCAACATGAAGAAATCATCCTCTGCTTTCTGCTCCAAACAAGAGAAAGATGCCTTGGGTTGTCAGAGAACCTCGGTGCCAGTGAGGGACTGCACAGGGGATGCACTGGCAGCACATGTGTGACACTGGGGTATCTGGAATAGGCTCTGACTGGCAGTTCAGGTGTGATGGAGGAGGGAGGGGAGGGCAAGGTGGGATGTTCAAGATAGGCCTGTTTGGTCTAAAAAGCTCTGCATTAGAAAGCTGCAGAGTTTAAAGGCCTTAGCATCACACCAACTGGGCAGGGGGAGGAGATACAGCTCATGTATATCAAATACTGAACTCTGAGAAGGTGTCCTTCAGTTCCTCAGAGCAGGAGCCTTTGCCATGTCTAGCCTGGTCCCAGTGATGTGTGCCTGGCAGAGTATCCCTCCCAAACAGTTCTCAGTCCCTTTGGCTCAATGGCTTGGTGGTGGCTGGCTGTAAATGCCTCTCGCTGCTCTCCCTCTGCCCTGTGCACACACCAGCGGTGCAGCTGTGGGAAGAGCAGGCTGGCCAGGTAACATCTGGAACTACCTGCTGGAATGACTTAAAATCATTAAATTAAAAAGTTTCAGAGGGGCCTGTGCTCTCTTGTCCATTAGTGAGACTAGTTTGTTGCATAACATAATTGCTCTTCACAGAGCCAGGGAGGTGGAGAAGGAACATGTATGTGGTTCCTGTATTGGAACAGGCTTGGGAAAATCACATCCCTGAGTACTCTTTTGGTTCAAGCCATGAACCTTTTCTCTGGATTTGCTGCAGAATTTAAGCCTGGCAGCACTTTGTAGTTTGGCTTTCACTGAGCAAAGAAGAATATTTCAAATAACTGGATCTTGTCAACATTACAGGAGCTTTTTAATGGCTCTGTGATGTTGTTTACAACCCTGTCATGAGAGGTGAAGGTGATTGTGAGGTGCTAACTTATCACACCACTATTAGATGCTGTATTACTTTCATATAATGTTTATTTTTCAGCTTCTCCTGTTTTTTATGCCTACACATAATGCCTCAGGCTGGGAAGATGACAGATTTCAACCTTTATTTTCATACCTGGGAAGAGCAATGAGGATAAATAGGGGGTAAGTCTGGGAAGGTGAAGGGACTATCTGGAAAAAGACAGTCATGGGCTGCTGCTGTTAGTACTAAAAGGAGGTAAAGGAGGTGGATGGTGGATTCTGACTGGATCCATGAGCCCTTACCAAGCCAGTGGGCATCCCTGGCTACTGACTCTTCTGAGAGCCTTGCTCTCCAGGTTAGGCACCACAATTAATGTGAAGGAGGAATCACGTGAGCACAGTTGAATAGGACAACAACATATTTTGGGGCAAGGTTGTAGAAATCCATGCAATGACAACATCTTAAGGAATTGTTTCTCTCTTCTGGTGAAATTGAAGGCATGAAAATCCCAGAATTCAGAAAATTTTGAGGGCAGGCTGGGTTTTTCAGTCTGGATGTGTTAGTATTTGCCTTTGTTGTAAACAGGCCTTGGTCCACAGTGTTATCTGCCTTGTGGCTGCTGAGCCATGGGACTTAGCTGCCCACACAGCCCCAGGGGTCCATCCCAAATGGGCCATGTGAGCCCCAGCATTTCTGCTCTATCGCCTCTTTTCTGAATTTAAGTGTCTTGGTGGAACAGAAATCAGGAGATCCCAATGTAGAAGAGAATAATTTATATTCTACTGATTGGCACTGCCTCAGATCTGTTCCATTGATTTTTTGACCTCCTGGGCATGATGTCTGTTCTGTATTGCAGTTGTTGATGTAAGGGAGGGCTAAACGTACAAGTTTATAGCTGGGTGATATTTGGACCTACGTGGATGTATTAACACAGTGCCTTTCATGCTGATGGCATCTAAAGGAGTCCTGTAAGGAAACAGTTGCTCCAGAGAAAAAGAGGCTCAGGCTTCTGCAGATCTGCTGCCTTGGCATGGTGTTTGGGGATAGAGCCAGAACCAGGAGCAGGAAATCAAAGTGTTAATTGGGTGAGGGTAAATGATGTCTTCTCTTTCTCATTCAGCAGAGTTTCTGTGTTGAAACTTGTTGTTCTTGACTTCCTGTGAGTCGTCTGATAGAGAGATGGGGACATAAGTTTAAGTTTGTCTCTTTCTGTTGCTTTTATGCACGGACACCACCGGAAGGCTAGCTTGAAGCCAGACCGAAACCTGTAAAAGTGAGAAAAGAAATTATCTTTCTAATTGCACTGAGAATGAACAAACTCCTTATTTGGTTCTGCCAGTGAATGGCTCTGGAAATAAATATTTCTATTGAAATCAAAGAAATGAAGTGAAAAGCTAAATGTATAAAACAGTGGAGTTCATAGGAGTTTATGATCAGATTTCCTTGTATTTTAAGTAAACATATAAAATCAGTGAAATGGCTCAGTAGATGGTGCTGACCATACTGGTAACAGCATTTGTGAGATACAGAGCATCTGAGGAAAATACATGTGTTTACCCACTGGGAGCTTTTTCAAAAAAACATGAATAATTAAATGAAGAAGCTCTCTGCTTTCTGAGAGAGGAGGGGGAAGACATGTTTGTGTGTTTCATGTTAAATGCAGTTTGGGTGAATAGGCTGCAAAACTGTCTTCTTTTGTGAGCTCACGGGCAGGATGCTGTTTGAAATGCTCAAAGGAGCGAGCCTTGCAGCACCACTCTGGAGTTAAACTTGGCTGGTGCAGTCCCAGTGAAACTGCACAGGAAATGTGCATTTATTACCTTTGGAGCTCACTGCATGCAGCGAGGCTGAAGAGAGATGGGGGTTATGGATGCAGGACTTGGCACGGGGATCCACGGGGCAGCCAGAGCAGCTCCCTGCGCTCTGCATCCTGCAGCCCTCTCAGCGCAGAGCAAGAGGGACATCTCTTGGCACGCTGGGGTTGTGCTCCCCCAGCTGCTCCTTCATGGTGACACATCCCCATGGGACCTTCACAGGTCACCCGTGGGCTGCTCCTGCTTCCCATGGGGGTGAGCCTAGGACTGAGTGGGGGGCTCACGGCTGTGCTGGCGGGGTGGCCTGGGAGAAGCAGGTGCCTGAGCCAGCCCATCAGATGCATTGCAGGGATTAAAGATTCCTGTCTTGGAAATAGGATGGTCTGCATGTGGAAATAGGTGAAAATGTGGCTGTGCTGATCCTATGCCTACTGTCTGTGCTTTTTTTGGAGACAGAAAAGGGCTGAGTCAAAACTTCACTCAGAGGGTATCCCACCTCATGTTATTAGCAGAGGATAAATTGTCTACTCAGTCTATGAACTGTAGTTGAAATTCACAGCTGTTCTCACCTCCAGAGAGTCACATTTTGTCAGGCTGAGATTTTAGTTTTCTCTGTGCACGTGTGTGCACACTACTCACCTCTGGTTCAGGCAGCAGTATATGATGGGGTTGTACATTGTCGAGCTCATGGCAAGGAGGAAGACTGCAAGATACACCTGCTGAATATACTTCTGCTGGTAGATGTCTTCCTTGAAGCTCCCCAGGATGAAGTATATGTGATAGGGCAGCCAGCAGACAGCAAAAATGATCACCACTACCACCATCGTCTTCACAAACTAGGAAAACAAAACCAAGGGGTTATTCCTGGGCTCTGGGTGATTTGGCTTGCTGGGGCAATGGGAAGTGCTGGTTTCACTTTGAGTCTGGTTTGCCCTCCCAAAGTGCAGTGTAAGGAATGTAGACCTGGACTGCTGTGGCAAAGAAACCAGCCCTGGTGATGAAAACTGGGAACAGGGAGGGAGCGCCCTGGCGACAGAAACTGGAACAGGGAGGGAGTGCCCTGGTGATGGGAACAGTTAAAGCAAATGTTTTCCTGTGCACTGAGTGGACTGTGCAGAGGAGCTGCTTGTAGCTACATCAGAGAGATGTGCAGGGAGATGAGATATCAGCGATTACACTGAGACTGCTCCACCCTGTCCGGAGTTTTACCCTGGTTTATCCTGCAACCTGTGCATTCACTGGACACCAGGCTTTACTCTCTAAGGACTGCTGGCAGCCAGCCTACTGCTGTGAGTCTTTCTTCCTTGAAGGCTGGCTGGTGCATGCAATGACCATTTTTCTTCAAACTTGCAGGGTGATGCCCTTTACCCTGGACCCAAAATATTTTGTTAGTCCTTTCATGCCCAATCCCACAAGATTTCGTATCAAACACAAGCTACATTTTGGAACTGGAGCCAGCAGGGCTGGTGTGCTGGGGGTAATTATATTTAAGTTTCACTTCTGACCTTTTTTTTGGCATTAATTTGGTGTTCATAGCAGACTCTGTTCAGGTGGTTGCCTGGAGCCGCGCTGCTCCACAGAGTAATTCCTATAATGCTGTATGCAACAAACATCACCATTAAAGGCAGTAAATAAATCAAGACAATCACGGCAATGTGATACCTGAAAGAGAAGAACAAGCAGTTTTTCACAGTCAGTATGGCTCTTGGAGGACTCTTTCAGGAATTGTCTTTTGGATATATATGCTGGCTGCTATTAACAATACCACAAAGAAGAAAATTTGCCTGTAATTATTGTTACAGGGACTTCAATAAACAGCAAAAGCTCATCTCTCTTGTCGTGTGATGAAGAGTCCTTGGGCTGGATTCACTCCTCTTTCAAGACAGGGTAACATCACTTATCTTTTAGCAGAGGGTTGCAGTCCATGCCCACCTGCACTGAGCTTTGCTATCCCACTGCAGTCAGGAGAGAGAGACAGCTGTGAAAATACAAGCCCTTAAATCACAGGTATGGAAAAGGAAGAGTCCAAGAACTATAGAGTAACTTGATGAATGCAGTAGTGGCAACAGTGGAAAAAAGCTGGATCAGGGACTGCAGAAGGTACCTGGCTGCTAACAGGGTGCACAAAGATGCAGACAGTGAGAAGGGATGTTGCCTGCATTTGTGTAGCTGGCTGTTTTTATTCGTGTGAGCACACATGGTTAATGTATCACCAACAGGCTACTCAGTTACTGCTCCAGCTGAAAGCACTGGCAGCCCCTTCAGGTGTATTTTACCTCAGCCCTTTCCAGTTTTCCATGTCACCCCACAAACTTCTGCTGGTTCCCTCATGCTAGTGGCTGATTAGTTTAAGCAACCACCATTTATGGGAAGGGAGCAGCCTGCTCACTCCATTACAGCAACTGCCAAGTTAACATAAACAGTGTGAAAAGCAGGATTAGGCAGGAGGGCTGTGGCATTCACTGCTGGCAGTGACCCCAAAAGGCTGGGTGGGTGCAAGTGGTCTTTCTCAGTCTGACAAGGCTCTGGGGTTACTCCTG